>VTPC01091146.1:12225-57987 GCA_011009095.1 Ignelater luminosus | reverse complement strand
AAATCCGCCTTTTATGTCGTACATTTCTTGTGCCAATATCGTCTATGAATAGATTTCAGTTGTCCTTGATACGTCTAATCTAATCAAATAAGAACTGCGTAGAAGAAATATCCGGAATCTCTATTTTTAGTGGGTCTTCTTCCCTTCCTTAATCGAGCGGGCAAGACTTTTCATCATGGCTTTTTCCGTGCAAGAATTTGTTTATTTCCGATAATTTCCCTTTTTACTTTTAATTCGCATTTATTCACTTTGATGACTAAAACTAAAAATAAAAAAGCAACGGGACGTTCAAGATTAAATGTAATTATTTTTGCTTGTAAAACGGTTGAATTATTTCTCTAAAGACATTTTATCTGATTAAATTTGCTCGTTCAATCATAAAGTAAGTACTTCCCTTTTATAGCCCGCAACCAATTTATCGACTTATTTTAAGAGCTATCAAATTTAAGGGAAGACGAAGATGTCCATCTGTGCGACTTGTTGGTTAATGGAAATACAGCATTAGCGTCACCAAAAAAAAAAGAAAAAGAAAAGCTTTAAATGGCTTAACATCGAGCGATTTACTAGAACGTGAACGCAGATTTCAAAAGAATACATAATAATAACGAAAATAAAACAGGTCCTAATGTAAAATAGATTAAAGGAGATTATATCGGAGAAGAGATTATACTGTCGTAAACTTTTAATGTTGTTGTAATCTAGGGTATATTTTTTACTCGTCGTGGTACCGATTTGAGTTTGTTTTTCGTGTGGAAAATGTGGTGTTCTAGCAGTTTTTGGGGGTAGCTTTACGATTGGCAATGGCGTGTAGAGAATTGAAAAGGCGAAGAAAATTGCCTCCTGAGTTAGCACTTACTACCGGTGAAAAATCAGCATCTATAACAAAAAATAAAACATGCCGTTTCCTTTTTTTGCAGGGACAAAGATATATAAAACACAAAATTGCCTTGGTGAGTCGTTCTCATAACGTAGGGATCCGACAAAACGTATGACACACAAAGCAAAAGACAAAGTGAGTAAAAAAGCGGGCTTTAAAACTTCAGGCGGCGCGCAAGTTTTTTGAAGCTTTATATAAAAGTGTCAGGAGGGAGTTTGAGATAAAAATCACGAAAAAACGTCTAACGGTGGCGCATGCAGGCACAATATATGAGTGTTTTGCGAACGAGTTCCGCACGGCTGCCAACGTGTTGGACCCCTGATCCGATACGTTGACGATGACCCCCCAAAATCTGTCGCGTTGTCCCCACGTTTCCGGGAGGCTTCCGGAGGCCCGTACACACCCGTTTCGTTCCCCGCATTTACCCGCAGCATCTAACGGGAATGACCCGGTGCGTGTTTGGGCAGCGACCTGAATAATTTGAAACGCTGTGTGGCATCACAAGTGCACGGAATAAACATCATTGGAGAGACAAAACATGGGAATACTCATGCCTCAAATGAGCTGTACCATCCGCATACACATTTTGCGCTTTCAGGTCTCCCGGTTTTCACGCGTTTAACAGCTGCTGGTAATGCTCTTGACGTCTCATTCCAAAGCCACCAGGAAATTATTCAAATTAAACGAGATTTCTCTCGCAGGAACACAAACTCGTTGCTTGCCGACTTTATTTTTTATAATTATTAGGCTTTTGGGGTTGTATACACTTCTATATGCGAATGTATGCATGTTTTAAAGTTTTACAACAAAATGAAGATGTACCATCAACACCTAAAGTTGTATTAGTTATGTTTTCACTCGGTTTTTAATTTTATTTGCCTGGAATCATAAAAATACCTTAGAAGAAGCTGAAATTAAATACAGCGTGAAGTTATTGATCAGGTAAAGAACGAGAGATACTTTCGCTTTAATTAAATTAAATTTAAGAAAGAAATATACCTCTTCCCTTCCAAACTTACTTATTGGCTTGCAGAAAAAGTTTGTGGTAAGTTTCTCTTTTATATATATTACGGAATGTTGTTTAATTTTTTTATGTGGAATTTTTAATTTATCCCCAATTTACTTTTCATTAAAACGGAGTTTGAAAGTGTACATACAAAGTAAATTTTGATGAGAATACACATACACAATATAGTAGCGAAATAAAGCAAAACCAATGAAATTTTCCATTCATCCATGAACTTTTTAATACGATAAGCGAAATAATAAAATAAAATTTACGGAAAGTTGAATCCGACCTTTGAATTTCGAATTTTAGCTAAACGTATAATGTACATCACGCAGCAATAACTCGATTTAACCCTGTAACATTATTTATTTGTGACTTTGAAAGCGAAACATGAACATTTTGTTGTCACCAGGATTTATTTCGCGCAACAACGTATTTAATTATGGAAAAATTTGTTCTCTCTCGGTCGATTCTTTCGCTCGAACGATATTTAGCCGTTTAATTTAAATTGTTATGTTAGTAAAATTAAGTTCAACGAGGAATCGATTAAAAGCCCTTTTAAACTAAAAGTTTTTTCCAGGGATGAAATATTTTTTGCCTATAAAATTTTAGAAGGTGTTCTAAGTTGGAAATTATGCGCGGACAGCAATTTTGAAGGAAAAACTCATAAATTTACATTATTTGTCGACACCAGCTGCTTGTTTTCATTAATTCATGCCCAATATCGTCTCTCGTCATCAGAATCATTAATTATTTTTGTTAATTAAATTTATACAGGGAAATTAGAAAAAAAAATAAACATCAACTGTATTTTTGACTTGCGCGGCCGCGCCGGATATTTTGAAAGAAAATTTTATAATAAAACGGAAGTTTAAAATACTAAAAAATAAAAATAGGCAGTACGAATTGAAGATTTCCATTATTAATAACAAAGTCAAAGCGGATTATGTCGTATTCTAGTTTGAATAATTAAGCTGACTGTAAGAGACAAAAGCTTTTATGAAAATAAATTCTTATTTAACCTAATGACCAACTCTGAAAATGAGAAAGTTATTGTAGTAGCTTGCAAAAAAACTAAAGTTTGAATTCACAAATAAACATACATTCCTAAAATTCCCTTAAAAATTAGGTCACTCTTAAGAGTTGCTGGAATTTAATTCCCTGGTTTCATAACCAAAACACTACCCAATAAAAACCTTGCTGGCGGCCGACCGTCCAGAGTTATGTTTAGTTAAAAGGGAACAAGAAACGAGCATTGATAACTGCTATAAAAGGATCTACAAAATAAATTTGAAGTCTCGATGCCATTAAATAAATTGACTTAATATTTGTCATCTGAGCCGAGTGTTTTTTTCTAATTTCATAAACCATAGATAGTTATTCATCCAACTATATTTAGTTTTATTAACCCTACTAAAAATTTCAATTTATTCAATTTATTAAAGAGGAATAATGGCAATTATTTAAAATTACTTCCATATATTAATTATAAATTATTGTACATGAGTTGAGAACTCTTTATTAAGTTAAGACATCTTCAGTAATTTGAACTTATTCATTTAAAAGCAAACTTTCATATTGTAATTTTGGAGTTTCTCGTAGAATTTATATGAATATTATATAGAAGACATAAAACCTGTTTCATGTTGAAAGCAGCTTTTTCTTGGGGCTTAAGTTCCTATTAACAATATCTTGCAATTAGTTATTCTAATTTATTTGTAAATTCTAGTGAAAGTGTTAATATTTATTTGTAATCTCTTTTAAATAAGTAAAGAATCTGTATCCTTAATCCTTGAACATTTTTCAAAAATATTGTTATAGAAAAAACCTTTTACAAAACCAATGATGTACTTTAAATTTGAGTAGGCCATGTGTATATATACCTCTAGGAAAGAAACCATTAAGCATTCAGGATAAGTATGAAATCTTTTAATATTTAGCTTTAATTTATTTTTTCTTGCAACTTTTTGTTTCCGTTTCTATCATAAATAGACTTAGTCTAGAAATTTTAGACCAAAAAGCCTTAGAGCACGGAATTAATTATTACAAACCTGGAAATTTGCACAACAAACGCCTAGAATCCTCAGATAACGCTCAAATAAAAGAGAAAAGAGCGGGCTATATTTCTGAATAAGTACTGACCACACAACATGACATCGGGCTTGACAGAAAGCGCCAAGACATTTCTGTTGTGCTCAATTATACTATATAAAGTCAGATTGTCTCCAAAGTCTTCGTAAACTTGGTATTTATTGTTACAGAGGGGAAAATCTATTTAGCCTTTGGATGAACAACTTGAACTATACACGATTTGTCAGCTGTACTTTTGTAATGTTCTCATTCTACTTGGCAGCCCTTTCACCAACAAAACTAAGGTAACAGTTTACTTTAGCTACCCCTAAAATTTAACTTCTACAGTAAAAATCCAACCTTACCAAAGCACGTATATCCATTCAGAGAATTAAAAGACACCGGCGGAAGGCCTCTCAGACGCCAAACACTTAGAAATTTTTTAAAAAACCTTCAAAAATCAACGAATTTCACACTTTGCAAGCACACCGACTGCCATGACACCATAATATCGCGGCTAGGTTCTTATTAGTCCCCGACAGTGTACCAACCGGCAGCACCACAACCCAATTTCCCTAAATCACCTGGAGGACATTGACCCCGCGCAAGCATAAACGAATTCATTCATTCAATTCGGCCCCCCACAAGATTGGGGTGCAATTCTTGAAAAAAATGATTGTTTTACTCTTCTAACCTAACCACCACCTCGCTTCGCCCCCATCACTACATTAGGGTGGAATTCTTGAAAAAATGATTCATTTACTACTTCTAACCTAACCACCTCCTCGCTTCGGCTCCCCCGCAAGATCGGGGTGGGAACCGTGTATAGAATTTTTCACGTTGCAGTAGAGAGTTGGTCTTGTCTACAGCAGCTGCTTTACTTGCCAACTTCATTGTTTGTATCGTGCAACATAACCTCAGATGTGCGTAGTAAAAATCGTGTTTGTTTTTTGTCGGTTTCACCAAGATTGGATGAATTTTCTTTACCTCCGCACGCGGAATTGTGTTCTGTGAGTAATTCTCTATCTGCTGATACCAAGACCTTGCTCTCAAAACGGTTGTTTCTTAGGGGTAGCTAAAGTAAACAATTACCAAAACTAATAATACACGTTGCTTCTTCTACTTAGACTTCTTATTACTCGATCTGTCCCTATACAGGTTCAGTAATTGCTCGACGTCAACCTCAATCCAGAACACTGAGGACAATAATAGATACGTCTTACCAGACTAGATGATCCTCTTACTTATCATGAGTTCTGATTGCTGAAACTGTAGCACTTACTTTAAAAACTACAAACAATTCACTTTTTAACACTACATCTAAAGTTGACTGTTATTTAAGTTGCTTTTCTAAGATTTTGTGGATTTTCGACACTCCCTGTCAAGCCGGATATCATGTTGCATAGTCATAGTAAATATTCAGAGTTACAGCCTAGTCTTTTCTCTTTCATCCGAGCTCTATTCGAGCGTTCCCTGGTAACATTAGTTTCAACATTGGAGATTGGAGATTTTTAGTATGTTGTTAACAACATCAAACAGCTTTACAATAAATAATTCTAGATTCAAACCTAAAGTTCTTGGGCTAACTTAACTTCTTATGTGTAGAATTGCCTTATCTGTCACACTATAATTTCTGCATGTACTTGTAGACCTGTATTACACTAATTCTAGTCTGTACAGGAACCAAGATCTGCTAACTACCTAGCTCAAAGACATCGGACATGGAAGGGTTCCAAGTATTTTTATAAGACATTACGCGGATTGAATAAATTAAGATTTTTGTCACTGAAACAGAACACAAACGTCTCCGATACGGCAACAACCAGCAACATCTACGATCATAGACTCTTACCCAAATAATTTTTATATTTGACTGTACCTACATATTTATCGTTTTCAAATCAATCTGGTGCCCAGGTGCTACAGTCAAATTTAGGACCTTTCATTAATTTATTTATTCAACAAAATTCTACTTATGAGACAAGAAATAAAGAAATATCCAAACTCGAATGTTAAGTTAACTACCTAAGTATTAATAACGGATCAATAATGGTTGCCTCCAATGATCTCAATGCTTATCTACTAGAGGTTAGGAACGCTTGTTGTGGCCAACTGTGGTCGTCAAACAAACTTACTTATCCTACATTTAAAGTACCTATTTTCCTTTTTCAACGCGCAAAATGTGAATTTTAAATCGAGATATCACAGAACGCCCCTTTGGAAAACAACTGCAGGAATGGTAAAGGAGGCTCCGATGTTTTTGAATATTGAGACAACCAGGAAACATGTGATTTTGAATGGCTACCTCTAAACGAATCGATACCTGTAAAGAATAATTTTTATTATTTGTCAGTTACACCAAACCCATCTCTGTAAAGAATTACTTAGTATTATTTCGCATTTTACTGTTTGTTGTCTTTGACAAACTTGTTTGATCAGAACATACTGAATCTCCGGGTCTATGCCGATGTTCCCTTTTTACCTAAACTTGAAACCATTTGGTCCCCTGGCACTCGTTTTATTGCAAATCTACACAGTAGTAGTTAAATGTTGTTCAAAAGTTGATGAGTGTGTCAATAGCCCAATTAACACCTCAAGGTAGTAGTTAGTTTTAAGAGAACAATTATGCTGAGAGGCAAGTTTCATGATGTATTTTCATTTTTAATAAGTAGTCTGACGTGGGTGTTATACATTTTTTCCAAAGGCTTGCCTAAGAAGAATAACATTCCCATAACAATAGCCAGTGACAAAGTGAGAGGCGGAGACCTCCAAAAATCTTGTGGAAGATACTGTACTGGAGGCTTTGCCTGTGTAGCTTCCGTGGTCGTTGTTTTGCGTCTAATACTCACGGTACTCTGCCTTTCCAAAAATTCTAAAACTGAGGCAACAGCACGGTTTGAAACTAATGTCTACAAGAACTGCTCTTTGAACAGCATTTGATGTATTACTTCCGTCATAATTATAGCCTCGGGCAGAGGAAGTGTAAATCGACGGTAAGCAGCGACCTGACTCAAAAGATATCAGATATAAACGTTCCCTTTTCAGCATGGTATTTCCGACTACCTAACTAATACGCTGCCCACATTGCTCGTCCTTAGACCAGAAATAATTTAAGAATTCGGTCTGCCAGTGATCAACGGATTTCCAGCAATCCTCCTTCAAGGAATACCAAAAGAAAGCAACTGATCGCAAGCAGTAATTGGCAACACGCAGCCTCTCTGCTCTAGGTAACTTGATGCCCTTAGTAAACTTTTTGAACTGATCCACAAAGTCCACGGGGTTGGAAATCCCAAGACAAAAAATTGACTTTCAATGAGATTTGATAGCAAAGACTTGGTGACTAAAGACTTAGCTACATTTCTCCAATCGTCACCCTGTGGTCATATCTGTGACACTTCTGATGGCAATAATGAACTGGCTGAGTTCTTTATTCGTTTGTTTCTGCTGTTTTATGAAACTATTTAGTAGCGCAGACTGCTGCGTCAACAAACGTCTTACCTCAGGTAATCCCATGTCGGCAGCCTTAGCAGGGTGATCCGTGGGCTGGTCCATGTTTGTGCTGAAAAGAGAGATGGAACTGTAAAATGTTATTTTCCCAGTATTGCGCTCACAAATCAAGAATAAAATAAATAATTCTACAAGCCCTATCTTTTACCTCGCTTTCACTAAACAGTGTATTCTGTCACGGCACCAAATCTGTAGTATCTCAAACCTAGGTTCTGATCGATATTTAAATTTCCCTCCCAAAATGACAAAATAGAGCAATTCCAAAAAATCAATGTAGCCAACTGATCTTCAAGCAAATTTACTTACCCTACATTCTATTATTTAAAGTATCTATTTTCTTTTCCTACCGCGCGAAATTTAAATTTTAAATCGAGATACCACATACTCTTCGAGAAAAATGGGGCGTAGTGTTAAACGCGAATGATATTGTGGCAATAAATGACATATCTTAAAATTAAAATAAAGCTATACGATAAAGCCAGAATCGATGATCTTGAGAAGTAAGGAGCTTAAGACGCAGTGCGCACGTTACACAGGTACACTCTAAGCGTTTAAAATTAAAAATACGGTTCTTGAACAAGACCATAATTGCAATTTAAACATACAAGAAACCTTGGTATAGATACTACCTTAGCTGTTCCTAGATTGGCAAGGTATACTGGCAATAGAAGCAGTGTGTGGTGGCGAAAGGCTTTTGTCAATTATAATGTTAGGTACCGTCATAGTAAGATATCGTTGACACGCACAGATACACACATGATATCATAGAATAATATTGCCTGCGACGAAAGCTTGCAGGGGAAGCCTTGTCAATGGTCGGCTGATGAAAACTGTCTCTCTTAAAAATAAGTATAAAACCAGACAAAAATAGTTCATTCTCTCCCAGGAAAATGGATGTCTGTCGGTCCGCTACCAGGTAGAATGTTCGTTCCGGATGCCTGCAATTCTCAAAGTAGAGCAAACTCCAGACTGTAACTGAAAATGAGAAGGCTGCAGTCTAACAACTTATGCAGCTGTAGCTGCAAAACTGTAAGTGAAACTGTCTGTACAACAAAACGATAAGTGGTAAACAATACAAGCGATGAGAATTCTTTTGTCATTAAGTTGAATTTACTCGCAAAATTAAAGCTTAGAGGTGGCAACGTACCGCCCAAGCACGTCTATGCTTTTCGAGGATCTGTGTGAGGCTGACTGGAAAACTAAGCAGGTTCGTTTGATAGAAGAGGACTGTTTGAAGCGTATGGCGGCCATTTCTAAAATTCTATTGGCAGAAAGATAGCTGTCACATTAAGGTATTGAATTTATTGATCTAAAGATTTTGAAAGATCGTGCTTTTTGAAGGATTGAAAAATAATTTGGCTAAACCCAAAAATACCGTAATTGCCGTTTCCGTTTCTAATAGGGTCTATAGTTATCTATTGCAATTAAAAGTTAATAGTTTGCTTAACTATAGATTTGCGTCTTGTGAAGATTTTTAATTAAAGTGTCTTGGAACCACGTAAACCCTTGCTGAGCAAGTAGGTAAAAGGTATTCTGGTTATACACCTGTGGAAGTCGTTTATGAAACCAACCATTGAGAAAAAATGTCAAAAGACAGCATGAGAATCTATAATACCAGCAGAACCACGCTGAAGCGAATATCGATATTTTAATTATTTTTAACATTCTTATTAAACCTGAACCGTTACTGCATTCACGAAAGGGAGTTAAGACTGTCCCAAAATTCTTCGTAGTTTTTCCCGGTTGGCTGCTGTCCGCTAATTTCCTGACTTTCGTACGCACGCAGAAAGAACGGCTTTTTCCTGATCGACTCTTAGCGTTGGGAAACGTTACTGACTGCAATTATCGAATGATCTAAAACATGCTGGTTATTTATTGATTTAGCTAGACAGTGTTCAAAGAAATCTTTTATGTATTCAATTGAATACTTCAAATTCGTTTTTTAAAAATAAATAGGTATTTAAATATTTAAGATTACAAGAAGATTAATTATGTTTTCTCTAATTTATTCTCAATTGTCAGATTCTTTCAAATTTTTGTATCCGCTGATTTTACTCCTTAGGTAAGATATAAATGTACAGTATAGAGACTATTATCTTGAAAACAATAATTTTAACTAACTTTTCAATAATAATTAATGACGAAAATTGCTTAGGCGCAATTATTTTATTAGGATTGTACTAAAATTTATGTTGAACTTAACAAAATATTCCAAACAACAATAATAGCTAACACCGTGAGCAGAATCTCAATGACTGTCGGTCTAGAAATTGCTAAGTTACACAACGTCACCCCTATAGAGTTTTCACAAAATATGCTGGTCTAGTAATTCGTGATAACTAATTGTGTGTTCAAAGATTATCATTTCGGTTCGTTGACTGCGTTTTTATAAAATAGTAACCTTTTTTTGACCTCGAAGCTTTTTTGAATCTGCTATTATTTTAATGAGAATTCAGTTTCTGAAGTCAAACGGTTCAAATTGAATTTTTGTAGAATTTCCAAGTAGTAAAACATTCTTTTCCATATAAAAAGGGAAATGCAGATATGTGATACATTTGAATAGTAAGGCCCTCCCGATAAAACAAATATTTACTCAACAGAAAGGTACACATAATAGTGTGTAGTACTAAATTGTAATTAAATCAATAAAATTATATTTCAAACTAAAGTGAAAACTCCATTTCAACGAATTATTGCATACACATTTACTCAATAATACTACAAATGTAAGGACTAATTATAAATTGATGTAAATGCACATTATATTGTAAACAATGATAAAATAATTACAAATAACATAATGGCAGAGGAACGTCAATGTTAACTTTTGATGTAAATACCCCTGTCCGAATTGTAGAATTTTCAATCAATTTGCATTAATTATTACTGCTTTTTTTTGATATTTGACTATGGAATATCACTGCCAAAACTGCACATGAAGTATAATCAATTCCAAATTGTAAATATATGATGAGTAGCCCAAAGAAATCTTATAGATCTCGCTCTGTATATTGCTATGCAATTTGGTTGAGATTAAGTAAAAGTGATTTCTAGGTTATGATTTTAACATAGTATTTTTATTACGTTGTCAATTCTGCATTAGCAAAAAAAAACTATTGTATTAATAATAACCTAGGGAAAATTCGTTTTTTGTTATTTATTGCGGTAAGACTAAACAGAAATTCAAAGCTTGCTCAATGTCAAAGACGGGGGATGTTCAACAAACTTAGGCTGACAATTAGCAATTTTGCCTAAAGTCCAAGTATAGTACTATTTGTCGAGTTTAAGAACGCCATTTGTGGCACAACCTAGTGTTGCCAACCTCTCTTAGTTCAATTTCCCTCGGAAATATACGAAATATCCCTTACATTTCTCTTAATTTGAAAATTACCCTTTTTTATGTAAATGGTTTTTATATGCTGAACTTTACTCCCTAGAGTCCTGCACGGGCCAAAATTTCTAGACCCGGCCCGATTAGGGACAAACTTGACGCGGCCAGAAAAAAACCCGATAACTTCTTGATCAAGCCGACATGCCCGAGGACTCCAACAGACCGGGGGCCCAAACGGTCCAATATGCCGGAGCTCCGAACGAACTAACAGATCTGAGAAGCCCAAACAGCCGAGAAATTCAAAAGGCCTAACAGATCCGTATGACCCGACAAGCCAAAGAGGTCAGACTTGAGAGATTCAAACAGCCCGATAGACCCGAAGGGCCGAGACATCTAAAAGGCTCGACAGGCCTGACGGCCCGAGCGGTCTAAACAGCTCGAGAGACCCGAGAAACCCGAAGGGCCGAGAAGACCTTTGGCCCGAAAGGTCCGACAAGCTCCAACAGCACGACAGGTCTGAGAAAACCAAACGGCCCGAACCCGTACTTCGAGCCGGGCCGCGTAAAGGCCTAACTAGAAAATGTGATCTGTGTAGGCCTCTAACGCTCCTATCGTTCCTACATCGTTCCTTTATCGCTACTACTAGTAGAATTCATTTTTGACACAAATGTTGGTAAAAACCTATTATTAATAATAATAATTTTACTAATAAGTCAACGCCAGACTTATACAGTTAACCTATTTATGTCCAGTGGGTTTTATTGAAAATACAATCTTGAAATTAATTATCGAAATTAAACATTTGCGAAACTTTTGTAGAGACTCTTTAAGAATTCATTTCAACCACATAAAATTAAAAATTAAAACTGTATCTAATAAATGCGGCTATTTATATATTAAACTATTACTTTTCCTTGTGAAACATGCAACTTTAACGAATAATTAGCCAGAATATTATAAAATTGCAATGGGGTGCTAACGACCCACTGGGCATGACCCTTAGGCAGTTCAAGAAAGGTAGCTAACAAGCTGAGGATGAATTTTTTTTCTGCAGATTTGCAATCAACACTCATAAAAGATGTTTACCTGAAGCTTTATTGGCATTGAAAAACAAAAAGGGCGCCATATCAAAATAGGCCTAGGGCGCAATCAAACCTAAATCCGCTTCTGTTATCTGAAGCGTTTCTCTGTAGTAATTATCTGCTTTTCATGGGAGTTTACAATAATGGACAAAATATGTTTTGCAATTCTGCTCCTCAAATGCATACAGTCAAAACGGAGAGGTGTTGATTTGAAGGAAAACAGTATTGCTAATTGTAGAATTGGCATTTTGGACAAAAAGTGGCTCATGCCAATAATTCTTTTTTATGCTGGATGTGTTTATGAATAATATAGAACACGTGAGTCTTGATGCCTCTTAGGGAAGATTTTACGTTTTGCGGCTTTATTTCTGGACAAACTGTGGAAAAAACAACAATTAGTCCTAGTTACAGACGCGCATTCTTTGCTACAAGGATCATTAAACTCTTACCAAAACTTTATGTGTTCTAGACAGTATCACTTGCATTACGTATTCTTTAAAGACGTTTCTAACTAGTGTATACTACACGAGTATAAACTATACTTTTAATATGGTGCTAAAGATAGTAATAGGCCTATAAGGACACCAGGGCCATGTATGGTTTCAATTGACATCTATAACGGTAGATTTATCAGCAGAAACTAACTTTAGAGGAAGTATCTGGTCAAAATAATTTAGTTCTGATAGTCAATCTGTAAAATATACAAACGTGTTTGGTTGTTACATAAGCCAATTCAAACAATTTGACACTGGTGGGTTTCCAACACTCCATACGTGGAAATTGCGGAAGCTGATCTTACAGGTGCTACCTTCCATCTGGGGTCTTTGAGACAAAAGGTAGTGTTGATACAAATCTAAGAAGTCTTGCAATTGTATCCGGAAATTCTAGTTTATAGCAATTTTTGCGAGGCATTTTTTGATAATAAATAAAAGTAGTAAGTCGAAAACAAAAATTGGAAAGAACTGGCCTAGATGTCAATAATGCAAAACATTTATTATTTAAACGGCATTAATTAAGCAAATAACACATGGGCTGAAAAGTCCCAGGCCTAACAAAGAAAACACGGTTTTTTTTGTTCAAAATTAGCTTTATTCATCAACGTAATTTCCATCAAGAACAACGCAATCATTCCAGCGCCGCTCTAACATTTCAATACCACTTTTCTAGAACGATTTATCTTTTGCCTCAAAATAGGACTTAGTTTCAGCGATAACCTCTTCATTCGAGCAAAATTTCTTACCGGCAAGCATTTTTTTTAGGTCTGCGAACAGCCAGTAGACGCTGGGAGCCAAATCTAGCGAATACGGTGGATGTGGGAGCAATTCGATGTTCAATTCATGTAGTTTTGCCATTGTTTTGATAGACTTGTGACACGGTGCGTTGTCTTGATGAAACAAAATTTTTTTCTTTGCCATATGCGGTCGTTTCTTTGCAATTTCGGCCTTCGAACGCTCCAATAACGCTATATAATATTCACTGTTGATGGTATTTCCCTTCTCAAGATAGTCGATGAATATTACACAACGCACATCCCAAAATACCGAGGCCATAACCTTTCCAGCCGATTGTTCTGCTTTCGGTCGCTTTGAACGAGGTTCACCAGTTGCTGTCCACTTAGATGACGATCGTTGGATCCATGTTTCATCCATTGTCACATATCGACGCAAAAAGTCCGGTTTGTTACGTTTAAACATGGCCAAACACTGCTCAGAAACATCAACACGTTCTTGTTTTTGGTGAACAGTGAGCAAACGCGGCACCCACTTTGAGCAGAGCTTTCTCATAGTCAAATGCTCATGCAATATAAAGCCAACACGTTCTTTTGATATCTTTACGATGTCAGCTAACTCACGCAACTTCACTTTTCGATCATTCAAAACGATTTTGTGGATTTTTTTGATGTTTTCTGGTGTTACCGCCTCATTTGGACGTCCACTGCGTTCTGCATCATCGGTGTCTCTACGACCACGTTTGAAGTCAGCAAACCAACGTTTTATTGTTGTTTCTGATGGAGCGGAGTCCCCATAACACTTTTCAAGCCATCGCTTCGCTTGAACGGTATTTTTTCCCATCAAGAAGCAGTGTGAAATTAAAACACGAAATTGTTTTTGATCCATTGTTTTGAAAATCACAAAAGTAGCGTCACTCTTAGCACAATAACTCACAAAATAATGAATAGAATATCATGAAATTTTAACAGCTGTCTTTTGAAGGTTAGTACTAACTGAAAAAGCGGTGAATGCAATAGAACTAGCGCCATCTATTTGTTAGGCCTGGGACTTTTCAGCCCATGTGTTAGGTGAGCGTTTAATAAATTGTACACTTGATGCAGGAATTCTTGATTGAACCACTGAGCTCTTCGACCAAGATGAGAGCGCATAGTTTTAATAAATGGGATATTTGTTTTAGTACAAAGTAATTTAATTAGTAGAAAATCTAGTACTAGGAGTTAAACAATTTAAACAGCACTTTCGATTTAATTCCAATGTGTACTTGTTTTTTCTATCTACTCTGACAGAGAGAGATCGATATAGCATACGTTGGAAAATAGAAGATTATTATTTACGTTGACCAATAAATTATTAATAAATTCAGTGGTTAAATTATTCCATTCTTTCCCCTTTAAAATGGAGAACAGACAATATACAGTGTGCGTGCGTAGAATATACATGCCATTATAAAAATATGAATACAAAGTGTATTTTAAATAAAATAGAAAGCAATAAAAAGTGATAAAAGTGTTAGTAAATACGTAATCAAGTTTGAAACTAACCAGTTTTATCTAAAATACCAATTTCCATATGTATGTTCATATACACAAAAAAAAACTCAAAATCTCCTGTTGACGTAAAAGAATATATTACGTTTTCTCAAAAAAAATTGAACTTAAAAGGTTCATTTCCCAAAAGGAAAGAATTACACGGAATAAAAAATCCTGCTTATTTTTTACGAAGTTCCATTTCAACGGAATGTAATATTTTTCAAATGCAATAAAATACTAAAATTTCCTCAAAGTTAAAGGCACAAAAAGCCTAATAACTTTTCTTTTCTCATTTTAAACATTTTATTGGGTTTATATTGCTTTGTTTTTCTCTTTTGTCTCCTTTCTCACCCACAGATGCAAAACCAACCGAAATGGTATCAAAACGGGCATTTAGTTCGTACCCTTTTCAGGTTCCATTAATGTAAAACACACCTTGAATTAATAATGATCAAATAAAAGGTTTTGGATTTGATTTAGTTTCGATAGGTCGACGTCGAAAGCAAAACCAATTCGATAGAATTTTATGTACCAGTATTTGAATGGGGAAAATATCGGTTTTATTGCATATTAACGATTGCATAACACGAAAATAATTTTTGATATAAAAGCTGTAGCCGGGACGTAATATCGAATATTTGAATGTCCGTGTCCATTATCCATAAAACGGTATGACGGAGTAGTGAAACGTGAAACGATTTTAAAACTAAAAACGTTTGAAAACGTTTATGTTTTATGCAGCACAAGTCTCGGGAAGACAAATCCCGGATTCCCAGAATCAAATCACGTTTACAAGAATTAGCAATGATAGAGTTAAGTCTGCAAACAAGAAACTTAAAGAGTTTTAACGGAATATCGATAATTATCCTCCATTTCGTCTTACATTTCTACCATTTTAGCTCCCAATTGTTTCAGATTAGCGCGATAAGATTAACGACTAAACTATATAAACGGGTGCTTCTCTCCAACTTGCCACTTCGTTTTACTAATTCCAGATTTTCTCTTTAACGTCTTAACCACACAGAAGACTTTCATATTATTCTTAAGTTTCCCTTTCGTATATTTGTTTGTACAGACTGCGCCAACAATAGAAACCAAGGCGGCAAAGAGAAAATAGATATACGAAAGGGGTAATAATTTATTAGAGATACAGCTTTGTATAAGATATCTTCCGTGTATGTCACAAAACCTGAATTATAACCTTTCGAACTCCATTTCAATTTGGAACACAAAACTTCAGCGCTTGTGGTTTACAAAGATTGATTATTCATTGGCAGGTTTCCTTTTCCTAATTAGTTTTCTTTAAAATAGAATACGTTTCAATTTAAGAATGCATTGATGAATGAAGACAATTGAATTTTATTACTTGGAAGAACAGGAAGGACAAAGAGCTAAAAATTTTGGAAATTCAATAAGAACAAAGACAATGCCTTCTTACGAAAGGAGTTACTCGATTGAAAATTTATATCAAAATATTTTCCTTCTACTATTATAAATTTAAAAATTCTTACACCTTTGACTTATGTACGAGATATGTTTAATACAACATAGAATCAACTACAGTAATCGACATGTTTAAATTTATTTAATTCTTAGAAAGGGAGAACGTGAGAAGAAATATATAGGATATTAACTACAGTTATGCTTGCACTCAGAATGCAATCAAATCCGGAAGAGCTGATTTTATTCTGTTATGCAAAAAATATTCGTCTAAGTCCAAAACTCAAATTTGTATCTTTTGACTTGAATGTAATTCTCAAACTTTTGATGCTAAAGTTTCTTGGACACTTCTGTATTGGATCGGCAAGCCTATCTGGAAACTATATAGTTTGTGAAAAATGAGTTGCATACATATAAAATTCTTTTTTCTTTATTGATATTTAACTAGCCCGCATTTGATTTTGGTCCTTCGAGCTGGATCTTTCTATGTTCACAATGTGTAGGTTATCCTCTCTATAATACTCAGGTACTTACCAATATATCTTTATCAAAATTGCAAAATTTCTATGCCTCATTTCTATTTGTCTAATAAGGAACTTACTACTACTAGTTAAAACATTCTACCTAACGGAAAATGGTAATTATAAAACAACGTACTATACTTCTTTCTATTAACAGATATCAAATCAAAGATTTGAGTATTCCTAAATTCTCAGACTACATCGGTATATAATAGCTTTTGCGACAACTGCTCGATATTAGTCAAACAAACAAACCTTCCAATATTATCATTTTTCCCTCTGTGATGAGCCTATCTGTTAAGTCAATTTCCAAATGTGCTATTAAGAAAGTCAACTAACAATTACCCTACTAAATATTACTTTTTAAATGGAATTTAGTGGCCCTGTAAAAAATTTTATTTAAAAAGTAATAAAATCTGCCTACAGGCTAACTGAAAGTCGCAGGTGACTAAAGTACTATCAAATATTATAGTCTGTAATTAGTACCGCCACATAAAAATTTAGTTTAGGTGTTTAAACATGTTTCAAGTCAAAAGGTCATCGAAATGACGATTTCCAAACGTGATTCAGAATCACTTCTCTCGTATCGTCGTATCGTATCGAGAGTTCAGAATCCCATTACATGTAAAGTAAAGCCCAACCATAAACTAAAGTTGCCCAATATTTGTAGAAAGGGAAACATTGGGAGCAGTTACATATTCGAACAAGAGAGGAAAGCAAACCAAAACAAAAAAAGCATTTCTCGAATCTGCGACAAGTCAATTTATTGTAGTCACTAGAAATCGAATACCTGGTGTATAAGCAATGCCAGCTAGAGTCAGTAGCGACTTACTAGTACCATAGCGAGGTTTTTCACATTTGTAATTTAGACGATCGAGATTAGGTACGTATTCTATCCAGGACAACCATGCAGATTTGCAAACAATAGACAGTTAAATGAACGTAATTCTAATTGACTTAGAGCAAGAAATGTTTTATAGTCGCCAACCTTTTTATTATATCTTTGGACTTCATTTGTCCGACACAGATAGTACCTTTATGTACTTATGAGATGAATCTGTAACAGATAAGGATGGTAGCAAGATTGCATCTTGTCTTTTGAAAGTTTTTTTGCATTTAAATATGGTCAAAACGAAAAAGGTTAGTTTTACAGAGTGGTAATTGCATCGGCCAAAACAAGAACATAATACTTCTTATGTTCCTTTATATTTCTTGTTGAAACTGAAATTTGCGAGTAAGTGCAAGTCATCCTTGAAATTTAGGAAAATAACGGTTAAAGTATGCTGTAAGCAACTACTCTAGGTGAGACAGATGTAAAGCAATTTCGTTAGAAAAACTAAAAACGATTTTACTACGATCTTATTGAGAAAATGCAGAAATGCCCGCAAACAGAAAAAGGGATTTTTAGATTTCTATCAATTTACCATTTATTAACTTTGTTTCAATTGCTGTTTATTAAATTTATATCTACTTATATGTAAGTCACTTTTTATTTCATCTATGCATTTATCTTTGTTTCTTTTTGAATTACTATGTACACATTTTGTTGATTATCTCAAATTCAAGATTCGGCACTTATGTTAAATGCTTTTGAATTTCCACTCTTCAAGTACTGATTAGATATTCCAACGCTTTAGAACCCTTCTATTTCTATTTACATCGGCTACATTCTGGAACTTCATTATCAAAGAAGACCCATAGTGTTCTAGAAGTGTTTGCAAACAAAAATGGGCATTTTATACTTAACCTATTGACTTTAAGAAGGTGATCCATTCTCTAAAGTACTTTGTAACACCTCCGATATAATTCGATGGAATCCTCTGAATTCTTAAGTAATTGGAAGGAGAGTTTCTTTTTCGCCAGATCCAGAGAGAATTCCCTAAATCTGGTATCACTATTATAAATCCAAAAAGAAATTTTCCAACGGACAAGTTGGTTAAAGACTTTTGACCTATAATGACATGCTGCAAGAAAAATGTTCAATGCAAGTGCTGTAACCAAAGTTCCGAAGAAAGATATTAGTAGACTACTAAAAAGCAATACAACAAGAAATAGATTTTTAAAGAGGCAGCGTTGCTTGATGTGAAATATCACCTGCATATTATTTCAATTTTTGATCTATTGGACTTTACGTCTTTGGGTATGTAGATGAATTAGAGTACTTCAGCTTTATCAACTTCCATACTACGTGCAACTTTAAAAAAACGAGAAACAGGATTTTTCTTAAAGTCATGTACTGCAGTTTCAAGTTGCTCTTTGTGCGAATGATCATTTTAAACTTGATATTTTTTCATATAGCTTAGACATTTGTTTTTTATGGAGTAATTGACCTCCTCATTAAGTCAAAGTTATCTTGTGTTTGAAAACGCCCAAATCTAACTTTCTCAAGCTGGGGTCGTAAACGTTTAAAAAAAGGTTCCTTGTCGATGAATATGTCTTTATAGCTGTAAGACATACTTAATGGAAGCCCATATATTCCAAGAGTTTGGTCTGGCTCACGCTTGGTTTAAAATGTTGCTTTTGTATTGGTAAAATTTAGATCAAGCAAGCTTCTGGTGCTAATCAACTTCCTCGTAATGCTATTTACCTTTTCTTTGAGAAACTTCTGTAGTACTTATCAAATATAATTTTGATGTTCTACTTTTGATTTAATTGTAAGTTTTTCTAAGATTTAAACAGAAAAAACTCATATGGAATTAAAAAACTTTAGGAAACGCAGCAGTAGTTTTCCACTGTGGAATAAAATCTGTAGTAATGGTTGGAATTTAGTTGGTGACTATGTTGAATTCATTTTGGTGATAAGATCTTGTATTGTTTTAATTTTACAACAAGCATTACACTTCAGTATATATTGCAATCTTTCAATTTCTATTTGAAATAAGTGCGAAATTCTATTATTTATATAATTATACAGGATCATTGTGTGTTGTATAGTAAGTTCTTTCTATTTTGGTTTAATTTTAAGTATTGGTATTAAAAGAGAAAAAACTCATAAGGATTTTAAAAAAGACTTTAGGAAACATCATAGTAGTTTTCCACTGTGAAATAAAATCTGGACTGTTGGTAACTGTGCTGAATTCAGAAACAAGTGTGGTACTTTAGTGATAAGGTCATACTGCTTTGATTCTACAAGCATGAGACAATTACAGTTCTCAAGTGTACCTTGCTATTTCTCAGTTTGTATTCAGGAAGGTACTAGTCCTTTTTATTTAATTTTCTCTGAAATTCAAACAAGAAAATTTTATAATAAAATTACAAAGATCTTAAGAAACGCCTCAGTAGTTTTTCACTGTTAAATAAAATTCTGAATTTGAAAAGAGATTTTGCATTTTGGTATTAAGGTTTATTTTCTGACATTGTTTTAATTCTACAAACAGCTTTGGACGTATATCACTCTTGAAGTACATTGCGATTTTTCAATTTGTATTCAAATAAACACAGAATTTTATTATTTATTTACGAGGTCATTTATGTTGAAATTGTGAAATGTTAAATGCTTATTGATAAGTAAATTTATTGACTGGTTTTTATGTAACAGCCATTTTGATAGTTAAATTAGTGTCAGCCATTATTAGTTAATAACATAAAATTTATCAAATCTTATTTAATCTCTTATGAATTAATCAATTTTTTTAAATAATTTTACATTAACTATTTCATAGTAATGGTGACGTCACTGCTAGTTCGTTTTAACTGGAAACGTGCATAAATTCAAATTGTACTAATCTAGTGATGTTATGTAAAAAAAGTAATTGTAATTAAAAAATAAAGCTCGATTGTGTGTCGCAAAAATTGGCTTATCATTCAATGAGAACAGGCTTGCTAGTAAGTTCTTGGTATTCTTTCTTTAAAAAAAAACATGGCGGTTTATGTAATTGTTTTAAGTATTCGATTTTAATCTTTCCTTTATACTAAATTTAGTTATGGTTGTCTCGACAGCCATCAATCCTAAAGCTAAATAACAGGTGAGAAAATTTTTACCTTGTGAGCTACCAAAGATCTATGGTCGTAGAATAATTGCTGCACGCTACACATAGTGCTGATGTAATAATATTAATATTTATTTAAAAGAAAATAGTTGTAAATAGCACATCTGCGCCATGCATTTATTATTAACGATAGTGACAATCTAACAAGGTACAAATATCTTATAGTTACCATTTATGGTCGACAGAGCCATAATGTACTAACAGCCGTTATTTTAAAAGCAAGCAATTCCTTTTTCTTCAAAAACATACGGGAATGCCAAATAATAGTAAAAAACTACATCAAGGTTGTCGTTTTTGTGTGTTTTTCTCTGTTAGAATAATGATTATGTTCCCTGATTTATCTGTTTGTTTGTTCAAGTATCTGCGGTTTATCGTTTATGGAAATTAATGTTTTGTTTATTTGAAAACTTTTCTTGCATTAGCTCCCGCATTTAACTAAACAAACCGCTTAATGGCGACAAATAATTGTGTTGTGAATTGTGATAATCTAGGTGTAGGTGTAATCCTATCTTTTATAATTAGTATTTAACAAGCAAGCTAAACATGGGGGTGTTGCATTAAAAAGAGATAATTCTGCTTTTGACAGGGTTACAAAGTGTTCATAATAAATAAAGTTACATGTTTATAATGAAGAATGTAAAAACTCGAATTTGGTTTCCATATAATTATTTCTTAACCTTAAATATCTTTTGCAGTAATTCTTAGATCGTTGGAGTAGCGGATACTCTTAAAACAGCACAAGATTAGTCTGATCTAATGTTTGTATCCATGGTAGATAAAGCAATGTTTGACAACTGATAGCAATGAATAAAAAAAGATTTCTAGTTATTAAGATGAAGATTTGTCTCCAGTAGGAGACAACTTCAAATACAGGTTCGTTAATAGTATGTTCGGCTTCAAGACTTTTACCTTAAAGATAACAAATTATTATTAATTGAATAACCAGAAATAATAAAATAAATCTTGATTAAAATGCTGAAAAATTAATTATAGGCTAGTTTGTGTAAATAGGAGTAGATTTCAATTCAATTTCAGAAACACAAACAAGCATATCCTACAACGAGAGTGTAATTAGGATGTTTACATTAATTTCCAAAAGACATCAACACTATAAATAAAGACACTTTATAACAAGATGTTTTATTCAAGAAATAACAATTAGCAATTATCCTACTATTTTACAAAAACGCTATTGTTACTTTTGCAGGCTGAAAATTCATAAAAAAGTTTTAAAAATACAAAATGTTTTAAACAATGTATCCTCTCTTATTATTTTAAATCACGAATTTCATGCATTGAATCATATTATGGTACATAAAGCAGAATTTACATAATTTATTCATATAAAATTGACCTTGAGACTTTTGAAATAATTTGTTACTGTTATTGATATATCACTAGTAGGTAGTGTAATGAGTTTCTTTTTATAAAACACTCTGTCTAGAAAATTTTTTTTAGAATGCGTGTATAATGGATGTATAATTTTTCTTAGTAGAATCTTCAACGATAAAACCATTAAACCAAATAAAATCAGAATTATGAAAAACCTGTATAAACACAATATATTTTTAGAATCCCATTCCCGATTTAAGATTCTACTCAGCGTTTGGCAGTTTTTGATGACTACTCGTCTTTTTTTTTCAAGTTTACTTGTCAATTTAATTTGCTTGAAAAGAAACGTTCTTCTGATGTTTCCTTTTGTTTTTTCACCTTAATGACAGCTTTCAAATAAGAACAGTTTATTCTTACATTAACATGTTTATTTTCACTTGACACTTTTGTTTCAATAAAAAAATTCCATGTGCAATTCATTCACTTGTTTATATTGAATTGCTGACTTATTTGCTTGTTATTGTTTTCTAATAAACCACTGAACTATTTTTAATTGATTTATTACAAGACATAAGAGACATTCATATTCTTTATTACAGACATCGCTTATTAAAACTTTTAAATGAAAACATTTTACTTCGGAAAAATATTTAATTTTCCACGCCTCTTTTAGAAATTTGTCAACAATTCTAATGACATATTGGATTTAATTAAAAATGTTTTTTTTAGAATTCTTGCTCTGTATTTTAATTGCCAACAATTTTGCGCACGTACATAAAAACTGCCATCTTGATTAATATAATCATTGTCTTTCGAAAGAAAACCGAATAACCTTGTTTACAATTAAACTTAAACAATTGGGTTATAGTTAAATATTTAGTTTATAGTTTTACACATAGGATTAGGTCCTAAATCAACTTATTCTTCTCTGATATAAGGATAACTAGTTCGAAACTTTGATGAAAGATGGGAACACTTTGAACTTGGTGGTGTGGGGTGTATTTGTGATGTATTTAAAGCAAAACTTCTTGTATTGATCCATTCTTTCTTCTTGTTATTCTTTAATTTTCTTTATTTGAGCAAGTGAATTACTTTTTTTTAAATATCTATCAAAACATTTAAATTACACCACTTTGTGATTATTCCATTTAATCCCTATATTCATGTAATCCTCTTAAAGTTACATTAATGGAATTAATGTTTTTCCCATCATTAAAGCTTCCAGAGAGATTTTTATTGTGATTGGTGGGATACCTCAAAGCATATTCTGGTTAATCAAGCGATTGATTTTGAACGCTGGCTACCATAGAAACACGAAATATTAAATTACGTCGAGACCGGACATCATTAAACTTCCGGGGCTGCGACGAACAAACATTTAGTACACGAAAAGGGATGGAACCCTTTCTTACGCTAGATAAATTGTTTTCCTTTGAACAGATGCCCACCTACATTAATCAACTACATCAATTTGTACACTTTCTGGGCTAATATACAACAAAACGGGGGATAATTTTTCATTTTCAATAGTCTCTGCCCGGAGGATAGAATCGTCAAATTTTCAGGGGGGAAGCTTTCGGTCTACCTTTTAACGACAAGCGAGAAATAGATGCCGACGCCATTCGGTTGGTAGTAGAATAGGGAGTAAAACGCATTTATGATTATGTTCTTCTTGTGCGATGCTTATATTTTGGCAGTCAGAGTTTACTTTGCCGCTGTTAAAACACGAGCCCATAAACGAGTGATGTACCGCTAAACTTTAACATTAAACCATGCTATAAATGCTGCGAGTAGTGATGACTGTTTCGCACTTATAAGTATCTTCTTACTTCATAACAAACTTTATTAAATTATCTCGCGAATTACAGGGTTGGCTTGAAGTTTTAGCACGTACAAGAGAAAACCTATAATGAGGTTTCGACGTTGTCGAATTCAGAAAAACAAACTTGTGTGCTAACTAGATTTTCGTTACTGCAATTATAACAAGCTCAATAAATATTATTTTATGTTAAAACGTTTTTCTTTCAAACTTTCCTTTTAGATAATTGGGCAATTCAAATAAAATTTTAATAATAATCATTTAATCAACCAAAATGTTTCTTCAAAGACTTTTTTCCCTTTAAACCGTGCCGAAACAGTCAATCATTTAGCTCCCTCTAAGGGTTATAGACGCAGAAAATTATATAACGAGTTCTAAAAGTTTAAAACCGCTACATTTGTTTTTCATGTTCAATTTCCGACGTAAACCAAAGTCTGATTGATTTTCAGCTTGAAAATATGGGTTTTCTAATGAAGGTAAAGCAAATGTTTGTATCTTGTTACAAGGAGGAAATTGAAATTGAATGCCTACGAGTTTTTTATTCAATTTTTCTCAGTTTTATTTCCTTTATACATTTATCGCTTATATAAAAAAATGAATAACTGTTTATCATTCTAGGCCTAACAGTTCTGCCAGAATTAAAAAATTGACTGAGCTTTCATTTATCAGGGTTAGATAATGAAACGCGATTTTCGCAGACCTTCACACGTTTTGACGTTTTGACGGTTCTATATTCATTTTGTTCTTCACGGATCTATTTTTAGAGATTAATTTGCTACACATTCTACTGTTCTTTTATTTTCATTAGATATTTATGTAGTTTTAGATAAGCCTTATTCGGAAACAAATGATTTAGATATTAGAACGTATAACTGTAGGTAAAGCAGCTTAGAGTTTGCATGCACTTAGATACTTGACACCACGTAACCATATGCATAATTAAACAAAGGACGCTATGGAAATTTGTAAATCCGTCACTGCTTACATTGGTATACATGTAGGCCTGCCTTAATACTGCATAGCAGTAGATATTTATAGTTTATGAAGCAAGATAGACACGAGTAAGGGGAAAAACGATTAAGTAACCCAGATGTATATTATGACAGTGTTCGCAAATTTAAGTTACATAATCTGGAAATGACATAATACTTACAAATGCATATATTTACCATTTCTGTCTAGGTTGTAATAATATAAATTTTGAAAAGTCACTAAAACGCTCAAAAATCGATTCAATCGCAGTTTTATAAATGTTGAACCCAAGCAAATTCTTTTTGGATTTCTACGTATAAAATTTACAGTAATTGTTTTTCAAAAACAGTTGCAGTTAGAAATAGGAAGCAAGAAGACTTTTTTACGAAGAAATCTGCATTCTTTCAAAAAATTGAATGAAAATTGAGAAAAAGGAATGGGAAATACAATTTTTAAGAAAATTTAAAAATAATGTATATATCTTATAGGTAAAGTTCATAATTCGATTATTTCGTTAAATAACTACTGGATTGCCGGGGTGCGTTAGGTAAAGTATGAAATGTTGTAGCAATTTTAACCTTTGGATTTTTTTTTTAGTTAAGCGTGAGGCCCCAAGATCCTTTTCAAATTCTGAAGGAACATGAGAACCTCTTGCTGTTATAAAGAAACAGGGATGCCACGCTCTTTATTTATAGAAAAAGAGAGAAAACCAAAAATCTAATCATAAATCGGGAAAGATACTTCCGAAGGGCTTAGTACTTGTCAGTAAATAAAAAGCCAAACATCTATCTATCTATATAAATAAAAATGAATCGCAAAAATGTATGAAGCCGTATCACTTCACAACGACTGAACCAAATTGGATAATTCTATTTTTGTTGTGTTTGTTACTATCAGGAGAAGGTTTGTATAAAATAAAATTTCCAAAAAAATGTACGGAAAGACGTAAAAAAACATTTTTTCTCTTATATGCCATTTCGAGTGGTTCCCGAAGTATACAATAGATGGCGCCGCCGGCAGCGTGGCGAAAGTGTCGAAGTGTATGTAAGGAAGTTTTCCCTAACTTTGAGGTAATTTGAAAAATGTAATGGTCAAAAACTCGTTTTGAATAATACAAAAATCATACTACGTGTTTATTTATTGTGATCTTTAGTCACAAAACAAGTCGTACATTACATATTTTTCCGAATACATTCTTCTAAAGTACCAAATCAAAGAAGAATTTCAATAAAACATAAAATGTGTAGGTAATTCAAATTATGAAACTTGCAACATTTCAACATTCGGATACACTTTAATTAGCTAATGTCTCTTTCTTTTTTTTTTGTTATGGCGTAATACTCATTCGAGAGTCGGCAAACCATCGGGGCTCTTTTTGTACTGTCCAAATGGAAAAACTAAAAATGTGGTTTATTACAAAGCTTTACAATAAAGTATATAAATTCTTAAGATTTTTCTTTTATCTTAATCGTAATTTAATTTCGAAATAGAAAATTGTCTTATTTTTTTCATTAGGTACTCCACCCGTGCGAAGCTGGGGCGGGCAGCTAGTTTAAAATATTATTTAATTAAAATTCAATGTATGTTTATTACATATCTATAAAAAAAGTAAACAATAGAACAGGCATATGATATAGCTAATAATAATAATTATTTTACTAATAAGAAATAGTAACCCTTGAAGGCCTTCATAACAATATTAAGTAACAATAATTTAAAGATTTTCGGAAACTGTATCCGATTATGGTAAATTTGAATATAAAAAAATTATTGGTTAACTGTATTGAATAAAATTGAATAAAATTCCTAATCTCGTTAATATTGAAACTTATTTAAAAAATAAAATGCAGAAAAAGGCAATAACTAGTATTAATAAAAAACTCGCTTTATGATAAAGATCAAAGTCCAATTATTCCCTTGCTTTAAAATAAAAATTTGACTTCTATTATTATTTAATAGAAATTCTTCAGTTAATAGCATACAAACTCAAAAGATAAAATTATAATTTAGACTAATAAATAAGTAGGTATTCGTCCAGGTAATTTTAAATAACAAGTAAATACCTTCCTTTTATCTTCATATATTTTGTATGCGAACTGTTGACTGTATTAATTTTAAATTTTACCATTCGGAATGATGTGCCAGCGAATATAAAGGAATGTCTCGTAGATTCTGGGACTATAATCGATTGATCTAATTCATGAAACCTTTTTGAAGTTCTCCGGATCAAGATGGCGACGGCCTACGCCCTTATAGTCTTCACAACGAACTTCAATCAGAAGGTAATAAACAGATAATTGGCAGGAAAGCGATAATTTGCGGTACGATAAACGGTAAAAGGAAAACAGGAAAACAGGAAGACAATCCTATAGAAATAATCCAAGGATTAGACAAAATAAATTGAGTACAAAGGCTAAATTACCCGAATTTCTGACGGAGGCTCAGAGAACAACTTGTAATCCTTCAACAGGCAGAATGAGAAAGAAGAATGGGTAACAATCCGACCAGCGAACGTGCAAAGCAACGCGTGCGCCGTCATCCCCATATAATAAAAATTTTAGTTACTACATATTACTAGAGGGATTGAATAAAAATATAATAATTTGCTAAAATAAGGGGAGCAACTGAGGTAAAACCATACATATCAAAGGGAATTTTTGAATAAATAAAAAAAATTATAAAATATGGAATTAATCAATAAAAATCCAACATAAGGAAATTATTGAAAACTAAACAAAAGTAGGTATTTGATTTAAGACAATGTACAGGATATTTCAAATTTGCAAATATACCAAGCTTTTTAAAATAGATTTTGTTACCACGTAACAATGTAAAAATAAAAAATAATGTGCGACGCCCTTTTTGTAGTTGCTACCAAACTCTAACGGTGCCAAGGTAATTATGTGGAGGGACGGAAATCCAGAGCTAAATTATTGTGAAAGAATAAAACTCAAAATCTGGGTAGACATGCAAAATTATATTTATTTAAAAAAAATTAAAAGGAAAAGTACACCACCAACGCGATAGATTGCAAAGCATAAGCAACAATACCTACTACTACTACGCATGAAGCAATAGTCTCACAGAGCCCAGCACCGATACCTAAGAGAAGTCAAGGAGAATAGCTCTATCCACCATGCAGTACCACACACAGGAGAATAGCCTCACAGGACACCGCACTGCGGAGAAAGAATGATGGCGCTGAATGTCTGAGATACTAAGACTTTTAATATGTTATTCAGCATAAGAAGTCGGTACGGGACGTGCATTATTATTATTGTTATCGTGACTCATGTAAATGTGCAAAGAAAAAAAACAATAATATTTATGTACTAAATGGGAGTAAAATGAGTCAATAAGTAGTTTGTGCGGGATTGTGAAGCACATGCTGTAGTGGTTGGGTCACGTAGACTGCCGCGGGTCACAAATCACGATAGGTCATGAGAGTAGTTTGGTTAGGTAGTTAACCAAAAGTCAAAAACAATAATGGGTCACGAATCACGACGGGTTGCGAAAATACTAAAATAGGTTGCGTCACGTAGCCTACCAGGTGTCACGAACCATGATGTGTCATAAATCACTGCGAATTTTGCTACAAAACCGAAATATACTGCCCACAGTTTTGTATATACTTTCGACTTTTGCATCACAATCCTAGGAAGAAGAGACGTATGCGGGATTGCGTTCCAACTCAAGGACTGGTAGTTTACATCACCTGCCGTGTGTTGTTTACAGAGAAGAAATAAACGAACGGAAATTAATGAGCAGTCTTCTCCTCGTTCGTATCGAGCATCAGGCCTCTTCGTCTATTTATGTCATATGGACCAAGTTTCATCAAGTTGTAACTTAGCAGTAATAAAATCTGCTAATATATAATTTTTCTTCTGTTAACTACGCTGATCTTTACGATAAGAGATTAGCGACTGCATAAAAACATAAGCGGCGGACACCAAGACGACTGGTAGTGGAATTCCGGAATTTTGTTTCTGACGGAAATCTGGTGACACACGGAAATCACGATGTCACATGCCAAAAGTGCCAAATAAAAATTCTCCGTGCTTGAGTGGCTAAGTTACATGTTCGTATTTATCAATCTTAAAAAAGTTAATGCAGGACAAGACCTAAAGTTGGGCTACAGAAAATGTGGAGGAAGTCTATCCCAACCCGCACTTCTAATTTAACGTTCTTTAGAAAAGCAATGGAGAGCAAAACCCAAGTTTGGGTATCCTCTCCTGGCTTGTGACAAGCTCAGTTCGATCCGTGTTTGTATTTATCGTTCTTAAGAAAGCTAATAAAATGCAAAGCTGAACCCAACTTTGTAACTCTCTTAGGAGGTTGATGGAAGACGAAGCCCGATTTTGGACATTCGCAGTGCAGATGGCCTGATCTGTGTTTGTAACTAGCTCTTTGGGGAGGTTAATGGAAAGTAAAGACAAGTCAAACAAATGGAACTCCAATCTGTGGTTATTGCAGGTGACTTCACCCAGTTCTATTTTCAGAGAGTTAAAAGAGCCGACGAATGGAAGGCATACAGATATTATAGTAGATTTCTTTCTTAGAAATTAAAACTTTATAGCCAGATTCACTAAAGAGACTTAGATTTTAAACTGGTTTAAGTCTAAGTCCCTAGCGCTTCATTGGCTATACAACTAGAAAATGTAAAGTTTTACTAGTTTAGTAGCCACAACCATGGGGTATTGTACAGTTTATGTTACATCTCGAACCATTAAAGATATTTCAAAGACACTTCTGTTTAGGGAAGCCTTCTGAGCAAGGTATAACCCGACGCAACGGTTTGCTGTTAATTGTCTTGCAAGTGAAAAACGACAGTAAACATCCAAAGCAGATTTTCTCCAAGAATCTAACCTCGATCTTCCGCTTAGCAGTGTTCACGCTAGACTAATACTTTACCGCGGCGGATTACGTTAGTCAATAAATGTTATACTTATAAAACATAAACATGAATTTTGACAAATAAGTAGTGGTTCGATAGAATAAATAAATCCTACTGCCTAATTAACAAGATATCATGCAATAATTACTCAGCAAGTAACAGCAGCCACGTGAGATCAAAAGTTCAGAAAGCACAACCTCTTAGACCTTTTGCACTAATTCCCAGTCTTACCCTTAATTGATTTGGTTCTTCCACAGTTTCTGCTTTCTATGCTCTTCTACTGAACCTGCCTAACAATCTAATAAAAATTAGATGTCAAGGTTCTAAAACTTAGTCGCCTCCACGTTTCATATCACCCTATAAAAGAATATTTCCTTTTTTCCTCCGATTTCTGACAAAACTCTTTTCCATAAATATTATTGATAATTGTTTTCTGAGTATCTTATGGCCACTGACGATTTCATTGAAGAGCATAACGGTCTTTAGGTTCAAGCACAAAGCTATGGGCGTATTCCATAAAAGTATTCGTATGTGTTAAGTATCCCCAAATGTCTAAGAGATAAGCGATTAGGTGCCTTGTTAAATCAAAAAAGGGTTTGGGACCAACACAATCTCTTTGGTTTTTTTACTTGACGAGACTAATGTCAAAACAATTGTTGTTTTTATACAAGCCAATTTGGCATGGGGGGAAAAATTTGCCTGTTACTGCTTTATGGTGTTTGCACTTTCCTGATCTTGCTTTAAATGATGTAAACATTTGCTTGGAAAACCATCAAAAGGCATTTCCTGATTTAAACTCCGCCTTCCAATAAATACCTTTGTAACCCTGCCCCAGTCAACTTCCCATCCACCATACGTAATAATTATTCTGGAGTTTTCCAAGAATCTAATTTGTTCTGTCTTATACTTCTCTGCTAGAAATAGTCAGGCAAAACCTTCTTTCCAGTCTAAATCAGTTCAACTCGATTTTTTTGTAAGAAAAAGAAAATAATAATTTCTTTGCTACTCTAGTGATCTTTGCTTGTCCTACAACTAAATCTTTGTTGAGTGCCGTCTTCTCATAAAATCTGTCATATCATCTATGTCTTCGAAATAGAAAAAAGTCATAGCCTTGACAGAATTTCGAATGTTACTCTTAAAGTCGTAATCATAGCGCTAGAAATTGCCCAATGAGTTGCAATTTCCTAACTTTTTAGTGCCAGCGAGTCAGCATTGGTTTGTTCATGACTCAATTAACTGTCCAATTTATTATAAAGAATGCTTTCAAGTACTTTAACTTGTAAATTAGGATGAAATTTAGGAACTGATCGTCTGTATTCTACTGATGCACCAAAAACGTGCATTTTAGATGTATATTAGCTTGTTTTGTAAGAAAACCTCAGTTTAAATGACCTTATTGTACGTCTTCTATTTAAAGAAAGGTTAGAAAATCATTTTTGTACTTTGAGTATTATTATTCGTGATCTGATATTGTTATCCGTTGGAAGAACGAAATTTGAATGAATTAAACTATTAGCGCTGATGAAGGACTATGTTCATATTTTTAAGTCTTGTAAATAATGTTAACATATTTCATTATTTTTATGCGCAGCGGGACTTACTTTCTCAATATGTGAGATTTGTTACAGCACGTTATTTTATGTTGCCAGGCTAAACGTAATTATGTGTGGTCACGTTACGGTATATTTCCTTGAAAATTTTATTGTATTCATGGAATAGATCCCTAGATATCCTTTGGGAACCCACTCGGATTAGGCCTTCAGAACTTTCTGTATGCTTTCCGATGAAATGCTACTCCTGTAAAGTAGTTACAAAAAATTCATGTAATCTTATTTCTTTCATTATGTCTAGATTCTAAATCGGTTAACAGGTGTTGCATTATTTACTAATGGGTAATACAAAACTTCATAAAAGTTTGTTATCTGCTTAGATTTTGCATTTTTTTCTTTAATTTTTCTTATAATTAAACAGAATCATAAAAATATACCGGGTAGATCAATAGTGTGACAAACAAGTTGATTATATGATTTCTTTTTAATTGCAAAGGTAAGAATATTATTTTCCGCTTTGACTTCACTACTTTGTAAGGTTAATTTTCTGTTTTTGTGGATTATTTTTATCTTCATTTATCTTTATCAAAGTTTCACTTATGTACGCATTAATAATAAAACACGCATCAAATATAAACGTGGGGTGTACACAAAACCTACGCTTAGAAATATGAAATTTCTTTTGACAGCCTTTAGAGCTACCGTGTATTCATGTTTCATAAACTGGACTCTGAAGTATAAAAGATTCGTTGAACAAAACACAACAAAAATGTGAACGGACTGAAATAGTTATATCTAAAGACATTTTAGTTTAATTAGAAATTCTTTAATTTTATTTATCTTCGAAATATTTTTATAAAAAGCAAAATAGAAAGAAAAGGTTGTTAATGGATGTGGCTTTGAAGCAACGAACGTCATCAAATGTTATTTTTTTTCTGTGACTAACAGAATGTAATAGAACTATCTTGAGTTAGATCAGATGTCAAAGACTGTACATACTCATTTAAGTAAGTAAAGCTTTAGGAAATGGATTTGGTTGTTCCTAATAATTAAAGTTGCCCGATCCAAACTCAATCTTCGGTTTGAACGATACGGATCTATCAGAATCTACATCTTCAGAAGCATTTCTAGGCGTTGGTGGATTTTGCCCTTCAAAATGTTAAGATCTAGATAAAATGGTATATTAATAATATATTTCTCAGCATACAACCAGACATTTCAACGTAAATATGGTTAAGCATTCATTGGAGTTTACTCCTATAGGCAAGGCAAGGTTCCCCTTTGGATAACTGTTAAAAGGATAACATATGGAACAAAGAAAAAAAAGTCTAACAAATTTAGATCAGGTCATCTTGGTGAGCAGCTGACGGAATCATCCTTGAAATTCTCTTGCATGAATAGCCATTGTGAAGAAACCGTTTAACTTATAGCAAAATAAGTAGAGGCTCCCGACGTAGGTAACCCAAACAGATTCAATGGCTCATGCAGACACATAGAATTTTGTTACACTAATAACCATAGAGATTCGAAAAATAGTGTTTCTGGGACTGTCTTCAGCAAAATTCAGTATTTCTTCTTCTTGACAAACAATAGCATCTCAGTTAGCAGCTATTGGTGTAAACGAACTATTTTATCTGAGCCTCTTCTGTCTGCGTTAACTTGGATATCTATTACGTCATGAGCTAACTTTTTATTTTAAAATTAAGAGCTATTGTGACCTTCAACAGGTTTAGTCGCAAACACAGAATTGTAACCTCATACGGGTGGACTCTAAAATATTTTTTGTTCATAAAGTTTGTTTTTCTCAATACAAGGAGCTCAATTCTAAAATAATTCTTAACAAGATCTCTACAGAATAGGAATCCAAAATATTTAAAATTTACAAAAAATTAACGTAACAAATCTTATACGTTGTAATGGTTCGTTCCTTTTTAAAATCTACACGCTCAGACTTTTTAAAATCCCGCCAAGAATTCATTAATTTAGGTTGGTATGGAAATAATAAAAAACAATGCAAGTTTGTATCTTCGATTTTGTTAAATTAACTTTAATAAATTATCACTAAATTTAATATTTGGTTGGCTTATTTGTTACATGAAATTAGGAATAATGTATTTTTAAGGTTTTCCCGTTTCAATTATCTTTCTGGAATTTTAGTAACTCCTCCTTGAGGAACAAGTTTGAATTACGATTGAATGTTTAGGATTTTTAGATGTTTATCGCGGTTTTATTTAAAAATCTTATTTTCGTTTGACAATTTCCTAGAATTTCTAATTTAAATTAAAAAAGTAAAATATAGGTCGAAAATCATTAATTACCTTTTTAAATTAATCTTTATAGATTTAGTCATTTTTATATTTTAAATTGAGCACGAACCAGTTTAGTTTTTCTTCTCTTGTAGTCATTGCCCGCGCGAGCAAAAATTATAGTGGCATCCCTTCTTGAACTAGGAGGATGGTGATATTGTTTTTAAAGCAACAAGGCGTTGTCTTTTCGTTAATGACTGTTGATTTAGTTTACTCCTCTAGTGTGGAGCGTCAGTGAAGATGAATCGTCGTTAAATTTCATTGAACGTTATTGATTTGGTATTTTGAATCATCGTACAATTGTTTTCGAAGTAGAAGCAAATCAAGGTCGCCTACGTTTCAAAACGAAATTGCTTGAATTTAACATTTGAAAACTTCGAGAAATTAGGAAAAGTTTCGGGTGAATCAAGTAATATTTGAAGAATTATAAAACAGAAGTTGGGGTACGATTTGGTCCTTAAATAATTTTATCTGAGTTTATATTCGAAAAAGGCAATATGGTTTAATTATTTTGAAAGATTCTATAGACGTGGCTAACTTTCCCGGATATTGTAACAATAAATCTGGTGAGTTGATATACACAGCTTTTGATTGCACGTACACCATCGTTTAAACTATCTTGAGTTCTGACGATAATTACCTGTGTAATACAAATTAGTCTTTTTGTTTAATTCTAAACTTTGGAAATTTGTTTAAAAGAAAACATTTATAACTTCAACTTTGATCATGTTAATACCAATACAAGCAAATGTAGCGAAAGATTCTTGGTGAGTTGCTAATTTGTTTCTGTTTTGTAAACTTTTTGAAATTTCTTTTTTTAAAAAGCAAAAATATTATTATAGCTTTACATTGTTGGCATTTGGATTATTAATAATATAATTTGCTGTAACCTAGTGTAAAACCACGATGACGTCATCGTAATTTTGAATTAAGGAAAGAAGAAACTTTAATGGTTGATGTACTGATTTTTATCATTTTTTTTTGCTTTTTGAACTATAATAAAACATATTAATTGGGTGTTTTATTATGTTGTTTCTTGGTATTATTAATACAGTAAGTTTGTTTAAGGTTTGTGGTTTTTCCCAATTTTTAGAAATAAAAACCCTGGCGCTCAACTTGCAGACTTATTGTTTACTTCTTTATGTGTATATCCCACTGTGACTTAAAGCTGTTTGACACTTGTGACCCATATGAGGTAAGTCTTTTCAAAGCAGAATTGTGACTGAAATAAGCATTGATTATATGTTTGAGTAAGTAACCTTTTAAGTCTGCTACAACGCTTGGACTACAATTGAATGTGGCATTATTACTTTCCTCCAAGTTTTTCAGCATCATGGAGTGTCTAAAAGACAAAGTAGAATTATCTACTATACATCTACAAGGTGAATAGGGTAGTTATACAGGGTGTTTTGATATCGTGTGACATACAAATCCTTGTTTTTTTTAATGGAGGACCTTATATATTCTAATATTTTTACCGTTAATTTATTACAGTACTGTAACACTATAAAAATTTAAATGTAACTGTTTCGTCGTTATTCCATTGTGTTTTGCAAAGTTTCCAAACTAGACATTTATAAAACTAAACTTTTATTTTTGATCTCTAAAAACTGCTATTTATAATTTAGTTGGGTGATTTTATCATGCAAGGTGATCAAGAAAAGCAGATAGTTATTAATTTTAGCTTTTCAAATAGAATACTTTGTGTTTGTTGTTGCAATTTAAGAACGCATAGAACATGTTCCATCTATCTTGTACCGGCAGTTGGTCTGTTATACAGAGTGTATTTTCAATTTTGATTTTAATTGATCCGAATTTTACTTTTATTGTCGAGGTCTGTTTACTGTGACATCAAATATACTTCCAGCCACGACTCCCGTGGTGCTTGAGGGGAGTAAATCAAAAAATTGGAAACATTCAGCTTCAAGCTACAAAATCAGCAAACGATCTGTTCTAATTTATTGTTTGTATAGAAGTCACATGATTCCAAGATCATGAGGAAATTAACTTCTTGTTAACAAACGGCGAAGAATGGTTAAGAGCAAACACGACAAAAATAAAGGAAAAAACTCGAGATCTAGAAACGACAACTTTAGAAGCATGCACAGGGTCGACGTTATCATGTTAATTCAGAATCTGGCACGGTAGATTTACTTTTGTTTTTGTACATGAGGAAAATATTAATTTTGATGGATATGGACAAATTGCTTATTATGTTTAAATTGACAGCAAAAATAAATTGATAATGTTAGTTTTGAGTTGTAAAAAGCTAGTGGAGTTGAATAAGAGATATCCTCAAGATCAAGAGGGCGTGGAAACTCAATCAGCATCCCAGTTTTTATTGCAATTTATCGCAAGCAGAATGGATTTATGAGAAACATGTAATATATTTCAGTAAATGCATTGAGTTTTTAAAAACATACAAAGATCAAGATTACGGATGCAAGCTGATATGTGAACATTCACACTGTATAGCATGTTAACTATGATTGAAGACAGGTGTTATGTATATTTGGGGTTTCTCAATCACCCTGTGTAACAAAACATACAGCTCTAAATTTATGTTTTTTAATACAATGTTTCTCAATAATATTGTAACTTGTGTAGGTACGCTATAGTGGCAGTACTGTAGGAAAGAATGATGAAATTTGTCAAATCCGGTCAAGTTTTTTGTTATAAATATATCTTCATCTTACTTTGAATGACAACCGTATAAGAGAACTTGATGACAAGTGTTTGCTTTTAAAACCTAATCTATTCTTTTTGCTCTACCTAGGGAATACTCTAGCTATGTTGCCACTAATATTTTTGAGATTGTGGCATTGATGCACCGTTCGTTAGAACACCCTATATATACAGTGTTATTATTAATATCACTAAAGTGTTTAATTACTTTTATTTTCTTTTTTGTTTAAATTTCATTAATATATAATAAAGGGTTTTCCAATAAGAGGTGTTATTTTGAATAGCCCGCTATTTCGGTAGATGTCACTTTTGAAGCTATAATTTTTTGACATTTGACAAGTAGAAACTACGCCATTAATAAATATGGAACGATACACGCTTCAACAACGCATTGAAATTATTAAAATTCACTATAAAAATGGTGAAAATTTGGCAGAGACGGTTCGTAAAACTCGAACATTTTTGGGTCACCGTGAAGCACCTTGTCGGACCGCAATACAGAAATTGGTGAAAAAATTCGAGCTCTTGGGACAAGTTAGTGATGTGAAGAATAAAACCCGTGCACGTCGCTCAAGAACAGCCGAGAATATTGCTGTTGTAGCCGAAAGTGTTAAAGAAAACCCAGGTTTGTCCATTCCTCGTCGTTCTTTGGAATTAGCCATTCCACAAACGTCATTACACCGTATTTTGCATAAAGATTTGGGTCTTAAGGCTTATAAAGTCCAGTTAACACAAGAACTCAAGCCGGCCGATCATCAACAACGTCGTGTCTTTGCTGATTGGGTCGTTGAAATGCATGAAAATGATCCAGAATTCCATCGAAAAATCATCTTGAGTGATGAGGCCCATTTCCACCTCGGTGGCTTCGTCAACAAGCAAAATTGTCGGATCTGGGGCTCAGAAAATCCAAGAGTTATTGTTGAAAAGTCTCTCTATCCTCAACGTGTGACTGTTTGGTGCGGTTTATGGTCCGGCGGAGTCATTGGACCTTACTTTTTCGAAAATGAGGCTGGAGCAACAGTTACGGTGACTGGATTGCGCTATCGAGAGATGATTAACGATTTTTTATGGCCGGAATTGGATGGTATTGATCTGGACAACGTTTACTTTCAACAAGACGGCGCTACGTGCCACACAAGCAACGAAACCATTGATCTTTTACGGAAAAAGTTTCCGGACCGTGTTATCTCTCGAAGAGGTGATCACAATTGGCCACCGAGATCTTGTGATTTAACACCTTGCGACTTCTTTCTTTGGGGCCACGTGAAAGAGAAGGTCTACGCCAACAGCCCAGCGTCGATTCAAGACCTCAAAGATGGAATTCGTGAGGCTATCGAGGACATAGGGCAGCCACTTTGCGATTTGGTTATGGAAAATTTCATGAAAAGGATATTGTCCTGTAAGCGTGGTCGTGGTGGTCATTTGCCTGATGTTATTTTCCACTATTAACGGCATACCTTCCTCTTTATAATGAAATAAACATCCGATCATTTATATTAAAAAATGGCACTTTTCTTTGAATATCAAAATAACACCTCTTATTGGAAAACCCTTTATAATAAAGTACTCTATAACATTAGCATTTAGAAAAAGCAAGTGATACGTAGCGGAATTTTTTACGAATGTTAGAAAATAAAACCGACAAAAGCAAATTTGAAAATAATATTAAGTAAATGATTATGAGGCATCGATTTAAAATAAGTAAATCAGTTGAAGCTCGCATGTTTTATCCCTTGTCAGTATATTGCATTAAAGTTACGTTTATTGTATGACTACAACTAACCGTTGATGCTGATGATTGCACCTGATTGCGTCACTGTTAATCTGTAAACTTGTTCACACTTCCACAGTTTGTTTTAATTTCCTTCTTTGTCGTTTTAAATTGCTGTTAAATTTATAAAAACAAAAGGTGTACAAGTCGTAAATTGTAAAAAAAAAACGGTCAAAATAAAAAGTGGCATTTTGTTTAGAGACGAAGGAATTATAATAAGATATTCGTCAAAATAATATAAATTCTTATTGCCAGTACGTAAAAATCCGGGTAGATCGTAAAACATAATTAAAGTTTTAAGCGATTGGGTCGAAAGGTGCGAAAGCTCGACTGGGTGGGTGTACTTTTCCATTTGAAATACGTACATTTCTCTCGATTTAAACTAATTTGAGCGTAACCCTTTTTTAATAAAACTGAAATCCGCGGGCGAATTTTACTCGAGGTTTTCGACGAAGGAGATATATTTTTGCAGGGGATGTTTTGCATAACGGGGCAATAAAAACCACGCTTAGGCTACATTAATAACGCATTTCTAGATCTTGCTGCAAACATTTCCGATGTAATATAGCTTTCCCCGAGGCTCACTCAGATTTCTTTAGATTAAATTTACCATGAGAACTACCAATTTCTCTAAAATGAGTTTTCGATCGAATCCTTTTTGAATAAATACCTACCTATTTTACAATTTGCCAACTCAGCTTATCATCTGTCCCTAATAACATCGATCGATACGCGATACATACTACCGTAATTTTACAAACCACGAACCTCTTTAGGACCACTCGAACGGAAAATGCGAAAATAGTTTTGCCCCAGTAATTTACAGCTATGCTGAAATATTTATTTTTAATTTGGGCCATTGCGTTGCAGTCAGATTATTGCCCATAAGTCGTGAATTATTGCTTGTACGTTCGGTATCGGCGTGACACCAACGTTATGTATTGATACAGCAACGAGCTGTAATGTTAATAGTTATTGGAAGCCATGCAAACTGTTTCAACGGTTTAATTAAACCAGACATTGACCGGTATTAAATTATTGGATATTATCGAAGCCATCAAAAATTTGTTGGAACGTACAATTCAAATCAAACATCAACCGCAGTGAAGTTCTAGCTTTTTTTTATTCATCAAATCATGACAATAAACGACAAACTTTCTTCGGTACTTTTGTTGTTCGTATTACTCAAACTCGTGTAGGGTTTTGTTTTATTTCTTCCGTTCCCCTAACTGTGCTACTTTTTTGTTTCATAACTTTTTTGTGAAAATCTCTTAAAATGTTATCGGCCGAATCGTCAAGGATTTTGTTATTAATAGATGGAAGGTCATAGAAGAACTTTGTTTTGGTGATTTGTAGGTGACGTAGTGTTTTCGATTTGATATTTACTGGAAAGCTCGAGGAAGTGTGAGTAAAATAAACATGCAAACGGGGACACGTAAGCACGATTTACCAGTTAAACCGTACGTTTTTATGGCGACAGCAAACAGGAAACATCTTAATAAAAATTGATGAACATATCTTGAAACATGACCCCTAAGGCGTGTTTCATTAAACAGAGTTTTCCCATATCTTATAAGAGCAGAACATTTTGATGAAATCGTAGCGTAAAACGTGATAGGTACTACCTGATGCTCTAAAAACGAATGAAACCTTTTTACGCGGCAGATTTACATTATTGCTACTGTATAGGTTAAACCTACAATAAATCTCCTCGAGACTTAATACAGTGTCTGTCACAATAACAATTCTGTCTCGTTTATCATTAAACTTTAGAGTACCTAATCTTCAAACTCTGAACGTACCCATTTATTTCCTCTTAGTTTTGTGAGGTATACAAATAAATTGGATATTGATAGAATAGAAGTTCGTGTTAATGGGATTGGTATTCACCTACAACTTTAATTTTGAAATAAATAGAAAAGCTGTATTTACTGAGCAGGTATCATACAAACAATGTTAATGGATTTCTATTATCAAAACAAACATTTTCAATATCCCTTTTGCATTCTGTATTCAAACGTTTCCATTCCAGGTATACTACACAAAAAGTAAAATTTAATTTCTTTTTTTTCTTTCTAGATTTTACGTCGGGGGCAATACAGTTATCCCACCACAAAGCCACAAAAGAGCTAGGCGATAATTTCATGGTGACGTGCTGGGACGAAGCCGGTCGTTCTGTGTCTTGGAACGGGCCCAAAGGACCTCTTGGAACGAAAAGCCATCCCGGAGTGGAGGTCAGCTCTTACGGCACGTCGCTCGTTTTCATGCCAATTACGAAAGATGACAGCGGCATTTACTCCTGTCGAGCGGGACAGGAATCCGCTCAATTTAGTCTTACTGTAGAAGGTATTAACTAATTAATTAATTAATTAACCTCTTTTGCACGTAAGTGCTATTTTCTATTAAAGGGCATCCTTTCATACACGTATGAATGTTTTGGGATTGCCATCTAGAAAATTATTTTAAAAGTAATTGTGTATGAAAAAGATATAAAAGAAGTCTCTCTGAAGATAATAGAATCGCATAAAATACATTTTTTAGTATTTCAAATTATTAATATAATAATATAAAGTTACATTATTTTAAACAATTTTGCAAGATTATCCTAATCTACCCTACGGAGAGGAACCAGAATTTTTCTTTCTTGCATTATTAACTACCTGAATTAATTTTTTTTTCTTTTATCCAGTCTAGAAACATTTCTTAAACGGTGGGATAATCTTACAAAGTCAGAAAGCAACAAACAAGAGAAAAGACTGAGAAGATTATTACTTCAATTACTTCATCAGTAAGATGTTGTCAATTTGTTAAATTATTGTTGTTGTTTTCAAAATTAATTAAGATAAGCAGTAATCGAAATTTAGGAAAGGATTCCTTGGTAAACCATTGCCTTGTATAGTGCCCTAAAGAGCAATGAAGCCATAAAGAGTTCTTAATTCTAACAACCTGTACTGCTGTTTCTACAATTAATAAGTTTTAGCACCTCTCATATCTTCTGGATTCTCCGCGAGTCCTTTTCATTCAGTCAGACGTTAAGAATACGATCTAAAATACTGAAATGACCAAAAGAAAAATTTTGCTGGCTCTTCTCTTCAAAAATCTTATATTATTGCTGTCCCAAAAGTCTACCTTGTTTAGAACTTTATAAACATTTTAAATGTCATGAGTTTTAAATTTTGACGTGTATTTAATATCCACAAGATTAACATATCTGTTATAAAAACCAATATCAGTGGATTTTAACAATGCTGGGGCAATTAACCTTAGGATGCTCTCTTGGACAACTCCAATAAGCATTGGAAAGCCTTCAGCAACCATCGCCACCATCTAATAGCTCAAGTTTACAAACACTTTCCTCTGCTTTTTAGAAAACAAAACTCAAGCAGTGCATGCAAAGCTAGAAGATGGCTATTATCTTCCATCTTTTTTACTTTGCAAAATACCAAGCATCACTAAGGAGAGTTTACCATCTTATATAACATACCACCAAACACTTTTTTCTTTAGTCCTTTTCTATTTCAGTTTCAGAATGTGGAGTAAGATCTTAATCTGCAACGAAGCGCCTCTGAAATGTTTACTGCAGCGGAAGCTTTTCCAAGTAATAACATTTCTCCTATTAGGGTTCTTCCTTATTCTAGCAATTTGTCTGTTTTTATCTTATCCCAAATGAACCAAAACAAACGTTTCTGGGCATGATGAATCAAAGCATTTCCCCTCTTTTTGCGGCTTCATTTTACTTCTGGATTATAGTAATGGTTCCATATTTCATACACGATTATAATTTGATTTTGAATATCTTTCTCAAAACGGTTTCACTCTTGATTTAGTTTAGTTTTCATCACTTTTAAGGCATTTTAAAGACCAGTTTGTCAATCTCTCAAGAATAAAACCATGCATAGTGTAGAACCTGCTGTTCAGAATACATCATCGACACTTTCTCCAAATTTGGACTAAGTAAGAAGCACGTAAGAAGCTCCCATATCAATAAGTAGTTCTCAAACTAAAGTATCTCCATGCAATAAACAACGAAAAAGATTTGGAAAGAAAAAAATGATTATCTAGATAATCAATAAAAACTAAGAAAATTCCTTTAGCGTCAAATGTTGGAGAACATGAAACGATCAAATCCAATCAAACAACTTCTAACCATAACCATCTTCTATCGTATTTTATAGTTCACAAACCTCTCACAATCTCTATGGATTTTGCCATGGCTTGGTTGAGACTGTAACATGTTACAGTTATTGACCCACTCATCAAAAGTTTCAGCAGGCACCAAGCTTCAAAATAGTTGGTTTTTAGCACAACTACTTGAACTGTCTTTTCTTATTTAGACAATTATTCTACACTTTGGGGGCAGATTGTCTTATCAAGATGGAACTTTGACAGTTGGTAGTGGCAGTGGTCGTGGAATGTTTTCCAAATCATCAGAAAACCAGCGATCGTATTCTGTGTTTTTAACAGGTTTTCTGCGTCTTTGGAAGAGATTATCGTATCAAAATGGAACTTTTGGTTGTTGGTAGCGGTAGGGGAGCGACTTTCATGTGATTTTAGCACTACTGACGGCTTTTTGTGTTCTATTGCGGAAGCATATAAAAGCTCAATCCGTGTTTGGGTGTAGTCGATTTAAGAAGGTTAATGAAGTGCGTATAGCAACTGTATGCTACCGTGGGTGGTCCGACAGAAAGTGAAGTCTCACTGTAGCCACTCAACGGGACTTTTGGAGGATCAAACGAGACTCATGTTTTAGTATAGTTTACCCAAGAAAGTTAATGGAGGGAAAAGTCCACCCGTATATTGATGGACAAATTTTGACCACTATGGTATGTCCTTTCCCTACCACTATCAACAAACCAAGTTCCGTCTCGGTATGCCATCCATTTTCAAGATATAAACAAAAACAACAACAAAAGCAACAGCCAAAGTCTCATCTCGATACGACATTCCTAATCGTTGAAAGGACATTCACCGACTGCTACCGACAGGCAAAGTTCCATCTCTTTACGACAATTCACTTCCGAGCTGTAAAATATGGAATTTCAATTGCTCGGCTGTAGCAAAAAAACAAGTCATTTTTAAACTTGTGGAGTTTTTTGATCACTGCAAGGTCGTTTAGAAACGCTCTTGTCCTTGTACACACTGAGGGTATTGAAGACTAAAAGAACCTTGTTAATAGTTACCATTTAAAGCATTGACAAGCTGGCCTTTAATGTAGTACGGTTTTTGCTGATGGAAAACATAATTATAACCCACTTTTTGTCAGATCTAAAACAATTACTATTGAATACATCTCCATTTATAAGAAATAAGACATTTTTGCAATAGTTCGTCTGGTTTAGTCTTTGAAGCAGTAGTTTCTAGTTTTCTGTCATTGCGAACTATCTGGAAACCATCGTTGCAGAAACTTCGAACTACTTACAGAAGTTAAGTTACTTACAGACTTTTGTTCACCTCGTCATCTTATATGCTTTGTGTAGAAAATCTTGTATCACAAGACGTTTTGACGCCATTCGGATAGCAAATTGGAGGAACTTCATGATCAAATTGGATTCTTACAATCTAATAGCTAGAATCTAATGCTAACTTAACACAAAGTCAGAGCCAAGCGGGTTTTGCCTACCGAGATAAATTCAGAGTCTTTGTCAACTCTAAGAACTCCAATCGCTGGCATCACCTCATCTCAATACAACTCTTGGTCGAGCGATAGACCAAAATCTTTAAATTTTGGTAACTTTTTACATATATTGCGTACCTTGCAACTAACCACAGAAACGATTCAGATATCTAAACAACCTTAGATAACTATCTAGCTAGCTCGCTATCGTTGTAATTGTATTCCAGAACCTAACCTTTCGATCTTCTTGCTAAACAAGACCGTTTAATCAATTTGAAGCTTGTGGAAGATCTACTCTAAAGAAGGGAAACTGATATCTACTATTTAAGCTTCGCAAACTCTCATATAACTCCAATCACAATACAGGATTACAATAACCTTGCATTGTACTGTCAAACAGTGTCAATAATTACGCAATGAAATTTTGTTGGCACTTCAATCTAAGTTTGATTGGTCATTGGTACGTTTCAGAATTTTAAGCTATGCTTTGCGTTTACTGCTGTATAAAATTGAATTTTCTGAAATTTCATACATTGATCATTTTATAGTAACATAAACTTTGAAATAATATTCAAGAGAAACCAATTGTAAAATTTCCCCATTAGTTCCAATAAGCTTCAGTTATTTTCATTAATATACTTTCGTTCTGTAAACAATAGATCATTCTTCCAATAGCTTATCTGCCTTAGTCTTTGGAGCTGTTGATTCTAGTTTTCCCTCATTGCAGACTATTTGGAAATCATTTTTCCTAAAATTTTAAACCAATAACAACAGTTAAGCTTTGTTTTCATAGTCCATAGGTGAATTCTAGGCTGTCATTTAATACGCTTATGAAATTTTGTTCACCTTGTCATCTTATCTACTTTAGGTTGCTTTGACAAGAAAATCTTGCATCAGAAAATGCTTTTACCATTTCATCATTTCTATCATTCGGATTCCAAACTTAAGAGATTTTATTACGGCCAGAACATACTGTTATGACCTAGCTGGAATCTGAACTTATATAGATGTATTTTTGCTTGCTAATTTTAAAGTCAGAGTCTGACTGACATTACCTCAATACAACCCTTGGCCAAGTGACAGACCAAGGTTGGTCTCGCTATAAAGATGAATTTCTACATCGATCAAAAATGACACAGAAAAATGAAACGTATTAGTAGTTAGATTTAAATCGAAAAGCTGTTACTATCTTAATAAGTCGAAATGCAAACAATAAAGTCTATTGACGAAATACTTTTTAAAGTAGGTTGTCTCGATAAAGTGGTCTTTTCGGAATCTTTCAATAGTCCATTTTGTATAATGCCAATTTGTCTAATGCTTGTGTACCATGTAACGTAATACTATTTTGCTTGATTTTGCTAATTCTAGACTTTTGGTTTCTCCAATTTTCCGTTTCAAAACTTTCTAGACTGAAGTCTAGACATAAGTTGTTTAGGAATAATGAATTTTATAACTATCAGGTTAAAGATAATTAGTAATAGTGCATTTTTACTTTTGGTGTAGGGGATTTAATCTTTAAATGCAAATTCAAGAGGCTAACTATAGTCAGTGACAATAATAACTGCAACACATTTGAGAAGTATCATCTTAAGCGCAACGGTACACAAATATTTGTTTTTGGCAAGAAAAATATAAAATCGAGATCCAGAGTAGATTAATTGCTTTAGATGTTTCTTTTCAATAGTAAGATCTTTCTATCTAAATATACTCAGTATACGAGTAAGAAATTCAATAAACTGGGTTATTAAATAAATTTGAAATGAGACAAAAGGTATTAGATGAAATGGGTTATTAGGCAAAATGGTATTGACAAGATGGGCCATTAGGCGAAATAACTTAGTGATGTTTCTTAGGCGATAAGCATAGTTAGTCAAAGTATGATAGAAAAAAGTCTGGTCAAAACCATTGGTAGCCTTTCGGGATATATTTCTTGTGGTTGCTTCTTCACAAGCATTTTTTCATTTTCTGTTCTTCTTTGGAAACTGGACAATATGAGATTACAGTTGTTGAAAAGCATTTAAATTCTGTTTTGAAACTCTAGTGACAACTAGATAGTTTGAAATCTTTTTCTTGCACTGAATATTACACATCATCTACAACTGTTTGACCTATAGCAGTTTCTTAAATAAGTGAGCATAAGGAATTTCGTATAATAACGCTAGATGCCAACAATAGGAGGTATATGGATTGGTAATATTATGAATTTCCAGCGTCGTCAACAAATAATAATTT
>VTPC01091145.1:0-98651 GCA_011009095.1 Ignelater luminosus | reverse complement strand
AAAAACATTCTAAGCACATAGTCGGCGACAAAACATGAAGTTGCTTATGAGGGTGTTTATAAATTAATACAACTAATATGATGAGTTTTATACCATAGGATGGCTACCAAAGACTTGCAGCGAAAAAACCTTTTGTACCAGAACTAAATGCATTTATTATTTCGAAAGTAGTTTAGGAACATGACTCGTTCAATGGATAAAAGCTGCCATAGAAAAAACAGGAGCATTCAAGACAGTTTATGAAGGGAAGTGCAAACTAAAAACACGGAAAAAGTAGATTTTACCTGACAGTGATTGAAATGCAGACTGTACTCATAAGACTGTTTTGAAGTTCGTTCTAGTGAGAAATATTTAGTTATAATTAGAAGATATCCACAGAACAAAAATCTGTTAGTAATTTAAGAGATTTAGACAATGATTATTCCCTTTGGTAATATAGCGAATGGGGCTATCCAAAACTTACTGCACAGTACAAAACAAAAAGTAAGAATATAAACAGAAAAGCAGCAAATTGTTTGTTTTTCATATGTTACTTTCTGAGTAAGTTCTTACTGTCTCAATGCCTGTAGCTTTGTTTTAAATATTTAAAACAAAAGTCAGGATATTTAAGTTTGTAACTGAAGTGACCAACAAGACCGCTCAAGTACTGTAGAAAAAACTGAGGGCAAGATCAATTGTGTAATAACCAAGTTAAAAGATTTTTACCGATTCATGGAATGGCAAATCAAATTCCAATTGTATTTCTAATATGATACGTGAACAATATCATCCACAAGCAAATCTTGACAAGCTGGCAACTGACTATTATGGACCCAACAATCAACTAACCGCAAATCGTTCACACTCGTTTGAACTTTTTAAAACAATCTTCCGGAGCACAGCAAATTTGAAATTCAATTGTAAACAAATTAGAACATAGAGCTGAGTATGACAAAACCTAACAAATATTAAATCAATTAAAAATAGAAATTAGATACTTTACTACCTATAAAGGCAAGAAGAAAAAATGAATATTTCATTCAGGAAACATTAAAAAGACAGTCCCAACAACTGTTGCGGGAAAAACTGGGATTAGTGACCCATCGGTAGTGCAACCATATATAAAATTGATATGCCACCTGTAATGCTAGCCATTATACAGTAGAAGACGGGTCGTGAGCTAAGAGAGCAAGCGATAAACGATAATACGAGGGTGGTCTGAAAAATTTCCGACCTAACAAAGATAAAAGACATTTTTTCTGAAATTTTTTTTTATTTTCTAACATAGTCTCCTTGTGACTCTACACACTTCTCCCAGCGATGCTCCCATCTTTGTAACCCGTCCAAATAGTACTCGGCATTTTTCTCTGCAAAATAATTGTTCACGAAGGTGATTGCCTCTTCATTTGACGAAAATTTTTGTCTCCCGAGCGCAATTTTTAGATGAGGGAACAAAAAGAAGTCGCTTGGGGCTAGATCTGGTGAGTAAGGCGGATGGTCAAGCAGTTCAAACCGTAATTCGTGGATTTTCGCCATGGCAACCGCTGAGGTGTGAGACGGTGCGTTGTCTTGGTGAAATAGGATTTTCTTTTTCTGCAAATGTGGCCGTTTTTTCGCAAGTTTTGCCTTCAGCTTGTCAAGTAATAGTCTGCTCCTGTAATGGTTTTTCCTTTTTGAAGATAATCGATTAAAATAACTCCATGACTATCCCAAAAAACAGTCACCATCACTTTCCCAGCCGAAAAAACAGTTTTTGCTTTTTTTGGAGCCGGTTCCCTCTTTGCAGTCCACTGTTTGGACTGTATTTTTGTTTCGGGCGTATAATGGTGTATCCAAGTTTCATCTACAGTAATTAATCGGCGCCAAAACTCGGATTTATTTCGCCTAAACTGCACCAAAAGAGCGTTGGAAATATTCATTCGAACACGTTTTTGGTCTAACGTGAGCAAACGCGGCACCCAACGCGCGGACAGCTTTCTCATGCCTAAATGTTGATTTAATATGTGACAAACACGTTCCTTTGACATGCTCATAACCTCTGCTATCTCTCTCACTTTAATTCGGCGGTCGTCTAGCACCATTTGGTGAACTTTGACGATGTTTTTGTCGGTAGTTGCAGTTTCTGGACGTCCCGAACGTTCATCGTCTCCCAAGCTCTTACGGCCATGTTTAAATTCAGCAGCCCAAAATTTCACTGTGGTAAATGATGGTGCAGAGTCCCCATACACAGAATCCAACTCATCTTTTATTTGCGAAGGCGTATTGCCTTTCAAAAACAAATATTTAATGACAGCTCGATACTCGATTTTGTCCATTTTCACAAAAAAACTCACATCAACTCACTCAAACGACTGTTACATAAAAACTGCTCGTCCAAAATGGCTGAAACTTTGGTGAGTTACTGTCAACAGATGAACAACGAAATTCGGTAGCTTTTATTTACGAGTGCTGCCATCTTCACGTTGAGGTCGGGAACTTTTCAGACCACCCTCGTAATAATACGGTAGTCTTAGGAGTTTCGATATTGAGAGGGCGCCAGTGTAGTAGAATGTCGGTGACCTAGTTTTGAATAGAAGACCCCACAGCTGATCTTCGTATCTAGGTCAGTAGGCTATATGTTAGCCAGGGTCGAACCACAGGTTGGAATGGTACACAAATAAATGAAATAAAGATTGTGCTGCACTGTAGATACTTACTTTCAGAATGTGAGCTTAAGATGATGAATGCGTATGAGAATGTCGACGCCGGTGGATTCCGGGACAGCTGATTCATGTAATGCTTATTGAGTATGCTCATAACCCAATATAAAATCGGAATAAGTTAATACATAACATATATTGGCATACTGTAGAAAAGAAAATATAAAAACAGGTTACAGCAATCCAGGTCACACTGTTGGACAACTTATATACACACATAGATAAACATCAATAAACAAATAAACAACTGCACCAGAAAATACACAGTAAATGCGACTGGGTGAAGCTGATTAATATTTACGGTTTAGCAATCCAGACCAATACAAGAGGCGCTTATAAGATAAATAACGGTACGGTAGTCTTGAAAGTTTGTTTGTGAAATTATTTGGCAATTTCCGCCTGCTGGCGATGATTTTAAAGGTACGGTACGATAAAGACGCATCCGGAATATCTCGGGAAAATGTCTATAAATTGTTTAGGGAAGACAGAATTCATTCGCTATATCTTTACTCAGGTATAACTTCATCTTAGCAGAAAATTAGTTTAACACTTGACTATCTCTCGGTAGTTCGCGAAATTATTTCCATGTTCCAAAATTTCACAATAGAAGACACGAAAGGTTTATAGTTTTAAGGGTAATAAAACCCAAAGATAAGAGTATAAAATTCTCTGAATTCCAAAAATGAAGTCTGAAGAATATAAATTTAGAGGTAATTTTCTTTTATATTAAACCCTAATACATTTCTAATTTAATATTAAAAAAGCATTTTTATAAAACATTTTTGAGAAATTTAATGTTCCCAAGTCATAAATTTAGACAATGTCAAGGGGCATTAAACCACGGGGCTTTTATGTTATAGAAAGATGTTAAACTTAATTTCTAAAAAGGAATAACATATTTACAAAAGAAAAGATTGAAAATAATAAAACGATATATTGTTATATACAAGCATAAATAAATTATTAAGGAAAAGTTCGCTAATTACTGAATTTTCCTAACACAACTAAATAGTATTAGGTGAGATTGCAAGCTACAAATATATTTGCTAGCTGTAGTACTAGATATAAAAATGAATTGAAGAATAGTTGAGCTTTTTCTATATCTCGGTTTGGGATGTAACACGATTTTCTGTAACGTTTGATTTTCTTTTGAAAAAAGCCCATTGTAACCTTTTTTAAATCCTTTCTAAATTTTCTTATTTGCGTGAACTTTTGCAGAATTGATTGCAATACCACTATACAAAGAAACTTCTGAGTAGAGCTTTAAATGCACAAAAAAAATAAACGTCGATCGGTGGTAACCATTTCGGTTAATACTACAGGGTGTACCATTTATAGTACAGAAAATACCATCCCTGTAAAACCAAAAGTTTTCAAGTTGTTAAACCTCGTCAAGAAAATCAAAAGAGAATTAGTGTCGCTTGGTTATCTGAATTCACCAAGATAATTTATTTGTAATACTAAAAGTTTCGTCTCGATGTGAGCTGCAGAAAAAGACAAAAAACGATTGCAGATACCTGGATTGTTGGAGAGCCTTCTATCTACCACTGCCAGCTAACAAAGTCTTATTTAGATATTAGATATTTACCATGATCCGTTTCTCATGTTTAGAAGATGATCGATGATCACAAGTACCGGGATCTTTGTAAAGCTTTTCATTGTTTACTACCAAGTTACATGGGATTCATAAATCGTTAGAGAAAACAAAGCATCGCTGGCGAGGGCAAAATACGATAGTTCAAAGGTGGTCCAAATTTGACTTTCCGAAATATTCTAACAAAAGGAAACAACCAAAGATAGTCCTGATTTGTTTCATATAATAGTTGAGTTTAGGTAACATTCATGATAAAAAAGCCCCATCTCGATGGAAAGTTGCGTTCCGTGGATATATCTGGATGGGGGAAAAAAACAAAAAAGAATTGAATTGTACTTAAACCAATCTCTTAAAAACTCAGTCGTGACCTCCCTATCCCTATCAAGTACGGATAGGTAATATGCTGGTGGTCGTTAAAGACAGCGCGTTTCTTTAATGTTATACCCATGGTCACAGAGAACGCTTGCGGTTTTGCAGCACACCATTGCTCGTGATGGCTACTGAATATTTTAAGTTACCGCTAGATTAACATCTACAAATATTGTAAAAGTCCAACCAGTGGTTCTCAAGCTTTTAAAATTTTTCTTATTTTTGCGTTTAAAAACGGCCTTTACCCAACGAATACAACAAAAGCAAAAATCAAACACGAGGTATTTAATAAATAAAGTAATATAATTACGTAGCTTTCAAGTATCGAATAACGAATGGTGATAGTTATCAAACAGCGGAAGTTGTTGATAAACAAATTTGGCTTGTTTGTCCAAACTCTAAACATCAAAAAGCCATTTATGTAGTTAACTAGGTGAGTAGCTTTAATGCCTTGTAAAAACATAATCGATTGGGATTGCAATGTTACTCTTCAGACGTGAATTCAGAGAATGTTTCATTTTTGTATTGTATTGTATTCGCAATTGCCCCGACCGACCGTGCTATTCTCCAATCCAAATGTTCCTATTAGATAATATATCCAGACACAGACACGATGCGGCGCACTGTCGGTTGAAACTAAATTCTAGACAGAAAAACTGCAAGAGCCACTGTCGGTACAATTGAACGTTGGCAATGCTGAATTGACGAAGACAGTGTTGCCGCAGAAAGAATAAAAATGCTATTTGATCGAAAGGTAACTGATCAAAAGCAAAAAATCGAACTTAGACTTAAACGAAAACAAAATTATGCTACACACATTACTTACTTGTTTATCATTAGATAAAATCCAAAAGAACGCGCATTTAGTTTTAGGGTTGACATATAGTTCGCTAATGGTTATCGTCTTTCTTGTAAAAAAATAAAATTATTTTTCTTTGTAATATACAGAAAAAATTGCCAAAACAAAATTAAAATTTTAAACATTTGTAGTACGCATGAAACAATTTAAAAGGAGCGTTAAAGAGAACTATTCAGTTTCAAACCATTATTTTGCTGTAAATGAATAATTAAAAAATTTTTAAAATTTAATTTGTACCCATGGTTACATGATGATTATAAATAACTGTAATAATTTTCCTCCTTTTCTTTTCTGTTGTAATAAGTCAGTATCAAATTATTTTGCAAAAGCAGTCACTTCATTTTTAAAAACTTAAAAACATAAAAAGTTTTATTTTGCAATCTTTTCTACGCTGTTGATAAAAAAGTGGATAATATTGAGTACTGGAAATGCGAAGATTATAAAAATGGCTGTAAAGGAAGAGGAGTTGAGAAAAAAAATACGAAATTGCTTTGTAAATTATAAAATCAAATTGAATCAAAATTCTAGAGAAAATACATAAGTATATATTTCAATTTGATCTTTTGCTTTCAATCAAATTTCAATTTGATTTTTTACTATTCGATTTTTTTGTTATTCCACCTTTTATTATTCTATTTTTAGGTTTCGGTGGAATTGTCAGAAATCGTTAAACAGAAAAGCTTCGAACGCTGATTGTTGTAATCAGAAACTTCGTTTTTGAAATTAGTACTTTTTTATTTGCATTCCTTGTTTCGTGATCATTGCTATGTTTTGTTATTAATTAAGTATGTATTAAACATTGTAATATATAATTTTTACTGTATCTGTTTTGGGGCCGTGAACTACAACTTAGTTTGGTTCCACTGTGCGACGATAGTATAAGAATCACAAGATAAATAACCATCAGCGATTACGTATTAGTTTGAAATTACGAATTACGTCATGCCATGCTTGACAGATTTTTGGAAACCTAGTTGTACTCGCAAATAACGCATCTCGCGAGGAATTTTAGACAAACGTTCTTTGGTGATCAAATGTCTATTTTATAAAAAAAATTATTCATTCTTCATGACGCACAATGGGTGAAACATATTCTAGGAATTAAAAAATGTTAAATATTTTAGAGTTGATTTCATCATGTTTATCTGTTGTTTTATTCACACAAATCTGGGAATTATCTAAAATGAGTAACAACAGCCTAGCTGTCATGAGTGGCTTGTAATAAGATAAAAGATCGTGCTTGTGTATGTGCCAAATATAACTAGTTGCTTGAATGCGTTTTTGCTATATTACAGTTTGCTATGAATGTTTTGCACCGCAGTAAGCCATTTTGACTTTGTAGCTATTAATTCTGAAGGTCTGTACTATATCAATTTGGTATATTCTCTTTCACTTTAGTTTATTGCCAATAAAATAATAATTAGTATTAAATAGAATAGAGCCGCACTAAATAAATCCACACTGATTCGTCATGGTTTTTCTTTTATTTATTAGCTAATGTTATTAAGTTTACCTAAAATAACAACTTGGTTGCATAAACGTGCAACGTGACCTGGTGACTATTTTTTCAGATTCATGTCAATTTTGAGGAAAGATCTGTTTGACGTCTGGGATATTTGTGGATCGATTTTCTAAGTTTCTTTTGTACCCGTGTTGAGGGCGTCAAATTCTATCAGTAGATACTCAATTTTGCGCAATATCTTCAACGATCGAGTTTTTCCGGTTTTTTAGAAATTCGACAATCACGTTGACCGTTTTTGGTGTACAGTCATTGAAGCTTATTTGTAGCTAACAGTTCGAGGTATTCAAAGAAAGAATTTTGTGCAAAAGATTGCGATCATGGCCAATTGCTTGAAAGCGACCAAAATTCAATTTTCCAAAATATCATAACGAAAAACAATTGGGAATCGCCCGGACTAGTTGAGTCTTTGAATAGTGCTACCTCGAAAAGACGGTTTATTTCGAAGATATCCCGAAAAAAAAAACAAAAAAGAGTTGAATTTTATTTGCACCAATCTTGTTTAAAGGTTTCTATACTTGAGGCATGCTCAAGTCTCGTGGAGATTGGTAACTGTTTGGTGTTTTTCACGATTTCTCGAAAACGGCCAAAATCAGTGATCGCCTTTTGCTTTCCAACAAAAAAGTTTGTTTATCTCTTACTGTTATCGAGAAATAGTTACTTATATAGCAAGGGCAAAAAATAGTATAATAGGCATGGTTTTGAAAGTTTCAGATCGAGGCTAATTCGAGGCCGAAAAAAGCTCAAACGAACGCCCAATACATTCTTCACTATTATATATTTACTGTTGACGCGAACGCAAATGTACTCAACCAAAATGACAAGGTTTGACGTATGTCAATAATGTGTAAAAGCTACTTTTAGACGTGGTTGTAAGAAAGAAATCTTACAGTAAAATTTTCTTCATTCTACTGTGATCTCTAACGCCAAAATATTAAAAGACAAGAAAATCATACTGGAGAGTCCGTGGACATATTCCGAAATACAACGAATCCTCTTGGTGCCATTTCGATATCTTTCAAGAATTCAATTGCGCCCCCAACTGACGGACGCCCATGAACCAGAGTTTGATCAGGTTTGAATGAAAACATAAGTGGGTGATTCCATTTATCATTTGCATAAAAAACAACAAAAATTAAAAATCATTTATTCCGATTAGATTTTCCATTCCTTAGACTGAGCCTTTCGCCTACTTAACAAGTTTTTGTCGGTAATAGCAGAGCGTTTATAATGAAAAGTATGCTAAAAATTTTATTTTAATATCCTCTGTGACAATAATTATAATGTTAGGGACGAAAAAGCTCTACAAACAAGACTGTATAAATTGTTATTATACAGTGTGTCCACATTTTGATGCTTACTATTGGGATCTCGTAAATTGTAAGAGATACGAAGTCGGTTAAATTAGAAGAAATTTTGCTAAAAACGAAATTATCTTATTTTTTTTAAAGTAAAATATCTCAGGAACGAGCAAAGAGAAAAAAACAGCTACTTGATTTCCATATTACTAAACAGCACACCTTAAATGCTTTTCAGTTTCATGATTTGGCATAGCTATTCTTTTGTTTTACCGAGTAATTAAGTGAAAATCATTTTTCATCACAGTGTGCCATGACATCTATCACACAAAGTCGTGGATCTTTATCAGATAAATTCATTTATTATGCAAAAATTTCTTAAACAAAATAAATACGCTTTTGAGGTGTTTTACGGGCCATTAGCTGCTTATTTGATGCTATCTATGAATGCTAGGTAAGTATCTCAAAAGCGTTTTTTTCTGTTTTAGCAGTTACATAATAAATATAATTTATCTGGCAAAAATCAATGATTTTCATATGTTTAAAGCCATGGCACAGTACGTAGAAAATGATTTTTATTAAAAAAAATAAGATAATTTTGTTTTTAGCAAATATCTAGCCGTGAACTTTTTTGAAAAAACAAAAGCATAAGTAAATTGATCTCTAAAATAGACAAATTTCTTCTAATTTAACCGACTTCGTATCTCTTACAATTTCCGAGATTCTAATAGTGAGCATCGAAATGTGAACACACTGTATATACTTAAAACATATTATATTTAACAAGAATAATCACAGCCTATACATTAAAGCGTCACCGATTTCCAACAAAAGATTTATTTTTTATTCTCTTCTTCTTTTGGCTTATACTATAATAACCAGCCAAATCTATTTTAGATCGTCTAGTATGTCCTGGTATATTTGCGCGAATTCCTCTGGATATATGAAAAAGGAAACATGCCGCTACAATAGAAAATTAAATCAAACCCTATTTGCTTGAGAATTTTCTAATAAAATCCTATCAGTAGTTATCACAAGAAAACTTGTGTATCCTTGTTGATGTTTAGTAAAACGCACGGATATTATTTACCGAAAATTCTTTGTTTCATTTGTGTTCGCTGGTCAATAAATTATTTAGACGTTTCAGGAATGTATATGGAAATTGTCGTATACGTAATATGAGCGCATTTTTTCTGTGTTATTTCATAAATTATTAAACAGCACATAAAAATTGCAAAAAATTTGATTCCTAAAATAAGAGTGAAGGATGAAAGGAGAGAAATTGCACATTTGCAGGGCTTAGGCCCCAGTGATGATGATACTTCGAGGATTCAGATGCTGCCTTCTCGTCTGGCTAAACCCGGCCATATAATAAGTTAGCTTTCATCTATTTCCATTTGGAAAAACACGCTCTTCCGTGGTTTCCTTTAAATCCTTCAAAAAAATTACGATAACGTTCTTGATCATTTTAAAAATTCCAAAAGGAAAAAGGAAAATGAAAACCATTTTTCTTGTAGAATAAAACATATTTCTATGGTTGTTTTTGTAAAATTTCTGCATTGGTTTCCTTCGCTGTTGTAGTACGACATGCAAATGTTGAATATGAAAATATTTATGTGTATTGTTCGCTTTACATAAAATGTCTTCTATTCATATGTAGAAAAGATAAAGCAAAATTTATCCGGAAACTCCCATTTGTTTTGCTCATGTTGTAGCTATGCCATTTCTAGTCCATCCTCTTCCTTTTTTTTATATAATGGACGACCGTAACATGCGCGTAATATATTCCAGAGTACGTTTTCAAGAAAAAATGCCTTTAATGTAGGTGTACAAGTGCAAAAATATTTCCCATAAAAAATTCTTTTTGATGTCAGATAAAAAGTATTTAATAAGCTGAAAACAGAAAAATTACGCTTTTGCTGAATGAAATATTTTACGGCTAAATAAGGTTAATTACGTAGAGTTACGTTATTTATTCAGATTAGGTTTACTGATTATATCAAAGAAAGTCGTGTTGCTGAAAGAATTTTAATTAAAAATTCTAGAAGTTTTAAGCACTTACAAAATAAGGATCCTTAAGGCATGCAGTTATATAAACCTAAAAAATTTAAGAATTCTCTTAACCTTTTTAAAATATTACACGGAAAAAAATTGTTACATACAGGGTATTTCAAAACAACACCAACAAACACACAAAGGAAAAACATATTTTCTTAATGAACGTTTTCTCTTTCACTTTGTTGTAAGTTACTGATACTCAAAAATATATCAAGGTCTCTACAGAACCAGCGTACTTTAAAATCATTTTTCATTGCAGAGTGTGATTTAGAATGTAATTTAGAATCTAACAGTAAATATGAAGATTTGCTATGACGAAGCATCTTATACGTTGTCAAGATTTTCATTATTAAATTCCTTGTAAATTGAATTCTAACATTTTATATTCACTGCATTCTTGTTGTTCTAATTCACTTTACACCGTAAAGTAATCACAGCTCATAATTTTGAATTGGATTTACATAAATCAACAGGTGACGATGACTTAAATTAACCTTTTGTAAACAGACAGCCTTTAGAATTTCACTGAAAAATTCAGTTTTGAGATATTTTAAAACTTGAAAGGTAACATATAGTTAAATATACAGTAAGAGAAGCAAATCAATTAATTAGAATATTGAATCGAGTGGAATGAATAAAAAACAAAGGTGTAAGAAGTGGTAGGATTAAAAAATATTATTAGATGTTGACTCTTGAGTTTTAATTATTAGACATATGTAGTTGATGATACTTGTACTTGGTATGAAGCTGGTTATAAATAAGATTTGTTGATATCTTTACAGTTAAAATGGCTGTGTCGACCAAAATTTCTGCACGTCTATGTGAATCTTCTGCTTGCCTTTACAGAACTAGCAGTTGTTGTTAAAGCAACCGACAAGCGTGACATAAAAATTATTTTTGAATTCTTTGTTTACGTGGTTGTGCGAAACCGTTAAACATAGACTGTTGCTCAGGTTAGACAACTGAGAATTGACACCAAATTTCAAAAACGTTCTTTTTAACAAAATACTTTGGGATACGAATTCAAAACATAAAAATATCAGAGATTGTTTGCTTATCATTTTTAAAAATTCGTTTAAAATAATTGCTGCCTAATCTGTAACAGGCAAGACCAGAAAAAGTAACCTTATGCCCATACAAATCTAAAGAGGGGTTGCTCGCAGCAGCTCGAACGTTGGAGCTGGGAGTGGTTAGATAATTTACCATGAACTGAATTAGGATTCAATAATAAAATACAAAAAGAACCTCACTCATGGCTTGAAGATGTAAAAAATCTTTATGGGAGCCAAAAGCCATGTCGAGATTATCATATTTGCTGGTGTGGTTCCGCACCAGCATGTAAATTGCTCTGATAGCAGTGAACACTCTGCACTTGGGCTCTCTCTTCAAACTTATCAAGAAAGATTATACTAACCTAGTCTTAATACTTCAAGATTCTGTCATATCATATGTCACTCTTGACGTGCAGAAGTACAACTATTCAAATTAAAATTAAAAAACAAACTACTCTTCGTAACGGGTAAAACTCAGAAAAGAGGCCTAATACCCGTACAGAAGGCCGGTAGATGTTATAGTCTCGTAGCTCGAAGTCGAAGATGGACGTGGTTCAGGACAAACTTACCTTCAAAAGCTGTAAACTAATTTGCTTAAGTTCAAAGGAATTTAGATTGTATTTAAAGATGTTAACAAAAGAGCGCCAAAAGCTATAAGTCAAAAAAACAATGTATCGGCCAGCGTAGCTCCTCCTTGACCAACACCCTGTATATAGATGAATTTACCATAACAACAGAAAGATACAGTATAATGTTGGACGTATATATACTCAAACACTCTCAAATAAACTTACTCGAGGAAGGTTAAACTTATTTATTCAAAGCCAACATTCTGCAACTCGGCTGAAGGCTCAATATTAACTATAGTAGTAATAATAATATTAATTAGTTAATATAAAGAACGGTCCTCGTTTGCACCAGGTCATGCTACCTGCATAAACATATTTATTGCAGAAGAAAAATCAAAATTTAAATTTGTAGCTTTTCCAGGTCTGGTTCACAATTGGCAAATACAAATAATCACTTATCCTGTAAACTTAATAACAAGAGACACAATAAAACAATTCAAAAGTACAGTAATGATGGTTTATTTAACTTATTGTGAAATATTAAATAAGATTCTTCTCTCAATAATATAAACAGCAAAAGAACAACAGGTAAACTACGGTTTTACTTTAACAAAGAGAAAATTCAAGCCAAATATAGCAAAACAAAAGAATTCACAAATAACTTTACGTAGCAAAATAGCCAAAATGATTGACATTATATATATAAAAAAATAATAATGAGTTAACCTTATAAAAGAATAATTATTTCCTAAATGAATCCCAAAAGTTACGTTTAGGTCTTTTATAACGTTAAAGAAATATTTTTAGATTAAATCATCTAACGTATTACGTTAAAGATTCTAAAATGATCGCTCTGCAGAGTTTTTAAATAAACAATATTCTAACCCTACATAAACATTACTGCGATTGATTTAAACTCTTCTGAACGTCCCCAACAAAGGTCTCACACAAAACATAAACAATACAAGAATTAAATAATACCTTATCACTATCTCGATGTTTTCATCTAACACCAGAATTAGAAAAGAGTAAAATTTACGCCAGCGGCATCGGCTACAGGCAGACAGGACTTCTTGGCACGAGCGCGCGAAACGGAGGCGTTAGTTATTCAAATTTAACAGCCTTCCAACGAGCGAACAAGTGTTGCACTCACCAAACAAAAGGTCTTTTTATATTTTACAAACGTCTACAGTTATTACTGTATAACACCATCTTCACAGGTACAGGAGAGAAATAAATTAAAGATTGGTTTCTCGATCTTCAAACGCCAAATAACCAAAAGAAAGTTTAATATATTCTCGGTGAATTATTATGAATTTCACCAACACAATACGAAATTCAGCCGTTACTAAATACGAGGGTGGTCTGAAAAGTTTCCGACCTCAACGTGAAGATGGCAGCACTCGTAAATAAAAGCTACTGAATTTCGTTGTTCATCTGTTGACAGTTACTCACCAAAGTGTCAGCCATTTTGGACGCGCAGTTTTTATGTAACAGTCGTTTGAGTGAGTTGATGTGAGTTTTTTTGTGAAAATGGACAAAATCGAGTATTGAGCTGTCATTAAATATTTGTTTTTGAAAGGCGTACGCCTTCGCAAATAAAAGATGAGTTGGATTCTGTGTATGGGGACTCTGCACCATCATTTACCACAGTGAAATTTTGGGCTGCTGAATTTAAACGTGGCCGCAAGAGCTTGGGAGACGATGAACGTTCGGGACGTCCAAAAACTGCAACTACCGACGAAAACATCGCCAAAGTTCACCAAATGGTGCTAGACGACCGCCGAATTAAAGTGAGAGAGATAGCAGAGGTTTCGAACATGTCAAAAGAACGTGTTTGTCACATATTAAATCAACATTTAGGCATGAGAAAGCTGCCCGCGCGTTGGGTGCCGCGTTTGCTCACGTTAGACCAAAAACGTGTTCGAATGAATATTTCCAACGCTCTTTTGGCGCAGTTTAGGCGAAATAAATCTGAGTTTTGGCGCCGATTAATTACTGTAGATGAAACTTGGATACACCATTATACGCCCGAAACAAAAATACAGTCCAAACAGTGGACTGCAAAGGGGGAACCGGCTCCAAAAAAAGCAAAAACTGTTTTTTCGGCTGGGAAAGTGATGGCGACTGTTTTTTGGGATAGTCATGGAGTTATTTTAATCGATTATCTTCAAAAAGGAAAAACCACTACAGGAGCATACTATGCATCATTACTTGACAAGCTGAAGGCAGAACTTGCGAAAAAACGGCCACATTTGCAGAGAAAGAAAATCCTGTTTCACCAAGACAACGCACCCGTCTCACACCTCAGCGGTTACCATGGCGAAAATCCACGAATTACGGTTTGAACTGCTTGACCATCCGCCTTACTCACCAGATCTAGCCCCAAGCGACTTCTTTTTGTTCCCTCATCTAAAAATTGCGTTCGGAGGACAAAGATTTTCGTCAAATGAAGAGGCAATCACCTTCGTGAACAATTATTTTGCAGAGAAAAATGCCGAGTACTATTTGGACGGGTTACAGAGATGGGAGCATCTCTGGAAGAAGTGTGTAGAGTTACAAGGAAACTATGTTGAAAAATAAAAAAAAATTTTCAGAAAAAATGTCTTGTATCTTTGTTAGGTCGGAAATTTTTAAGACCACCCTGGTACAATCCCGACAAAGCCGGTTTAAATGAACTCAAAGTTCCACTTTATTCAGACGATAAAGTTTGAAAGAATGGAATCTCCACACTTTTGCAAATATATTCGATGATTCGTTTAGCAGAACGTAATTTAAAAACCTGGAATCATCTTCCACAAGACGAAAATTGTTCACCACAAAACAAAATTTTCAAAGTGATTTCTGCACAACAGAAGCGACCGCCTTCTTTTTTTGAAGATCAAAACAAGAATTCTTCGGTCGAGGACAGACTCATGCGGTTGTGACACTTTACGCCTCGCCCTACAGACGTGACTATTTACCCTACCTTTGGTGGATACTCGACTACGCTTAAGTACATACATTTCTTTAGGGATTATGGAAAATTTCACCCGCTAATTACATAGTGTAATCGGGGCTCTAGATTCTGCCGTGTTTTACTTCTAACGGCAAAATTTCTAAGAATTTGCCCGTCCAGACCTGTAACAGCGCACGTTTTTTTCACCAGAAAAGCGTGTGCTTAAAAATAACAGAAAAGGAACCACATGTAAATTACGATAAATATAATTTAGCGAACCTTTAAGGAATAATTTGGACAACGAAAGAACTAACTTACACTGCAAAACTTACGCAGGATAACCGGGATCAGTAACTACTCCAAGCCGTATTGTATAATCTAAATTTTACTCAAAAACAAAAGAAAACGGCCGAATCAGCACGCCATACATTGGTCCAAGCACCTGGCTTACATTACCGGTACAATATTGTATAAACACACCTTTGTAAATATTTTGCCTGAAAAGAAATTATTAAACAGTACCCAAATGAAATGCTCTTATTTATTTAATTAAAAAAAAAACAAAAATAAAAGAATGTTCATAAAGAAAATACTGGATTTGACAGAACAAACTAAAATATAAATATAAGAGCACTAAGTTTCACAAATCAAATTAAAATATAAATCAAAGCTAAAACTGTAGATATAGAAGCGTTAAATTCTCCACAAGGTCAATATTAAATTTAGAACCTTTTAGATAGCGATTCTTAAAGTAAAATTACAACATTTTACTGTCTGATTTCTATTTATTAACAAAAGATGAAAGAAGCCGTAGGTTTTCAGTTAACAACAATAAAAATGTTAGTTTATTAACCCATTAGTGCTCATTATTTGTTTCAGAAATGGCATTTTTATGGACCTATATCACTGCAAAAATTGTTTAAAAAATTCTAAGTTGATTGGAATGTGAATTAGAGGCTGGGTCGTTAACGACCCACTGAGCACATAAATAGTAAAATTAGTACTGAGGGATATAAGAAACCTGTAAGGTAATATACAAATTAAACGTACTTTTAATTATTTTATTAGAAGAAAATACACAAAAATAATATTATTTAATACCTAATTGTTCGGATGGAAAGCGGGAAAACATTTATCATGCAATGGTACTTGACATGTAGAACAAGCCTTCACCGTTTTGTTTTTACAGAGAGCACATCTTCTTCTCAGTTGGTTTGTGAGTATAATATGCTTGGTATTTCTTGTCGCAGCTAAAGGATAGGAATAACTTGACGTTGGTCCATTTCTAAGCGGAAGCTTTCCATAATTTTTGAGCAACGCTTGGGCAACTTCTCTTCTGAATGCTAGATTGTCAAGAGACTTTCCTACATTTCTTGCAAGTCGCCAGGCGTTATTCATTGCGGTGTCGAACATCCACATAATGATTGGCATGTACCACTTTTTCCCCCGCATCGATATCTTGCAGGTGGCGATGTTGTTATCAAACTGATCCACGCCACCGATGTATTTGTTATACATGGAAACAACGTTGGGTTGTGGTATGTAAACCTTCTTTTTTTCTTTTGCGGAATATCGAGCCGCGCTCTGTAGTGGTTTTACTCTATACTGATTAGACAGTAAGGTAACTATACTATTATCTTTCCACCTAACAACAAGTATATTGTTTGCCTCGTCTATTTTGTGATTGTATGACCCCTTTTCTGTCTTTTTATAATATTGGTCATTTGGCAAATTGCAGTTACCTGTTCTATTGACCCTAACCGTGCCGGTTCCACCTATCCTTCTTTCTCCCAGTATAGTTAGAAGTTTCACAGATGTAAAAATAATGAAAATTTTAGATTTTCAAAATGCGTTTGTAAGACATTCGCAAAGTTGTAAACAACAGATTTCCCTAATCCGCAGTCTTGTTTGTCGTTACCTCGTCTACCTTGGTATAGGTTAAACTGCAAACAATAGCCCAACCGAGTAGCCATTACCCATGACTTGAATCTAAACCGTATTGGTTTACCACGGATGAACTGTTTACACCCATGCCGACCAAAATAGGGGATCATGGATTCATCTATTGATATAGACTGTTCTATTGGTGCATAATCCATAAAAAGTCTATTTAGTGCTACTATAAGAGGTCTAACTTTGGCCATTCGATTTGTAGGATCCAGTACACTATTGTCTGCTGCGTGAAGGTTTCTGAAAGTGTCTTCAAACATTTTGCGTCTCATCGAGGTGGAAATAAGACGATTTTGAACGTCGTCAGTTTCTTCCCAATACATACGACATCTAGGCAGAACATTATAGCCACTAACATATAAAATTCCTAAAAAGGCATACATATCCTCAACCGATACCGTTACTTGTCTGTTTTTTGACGCTGCGTATTGCACGGTATGTTTTACAAAAAATAAAACTAATTGTGCAGGCATGAAAAGTTCAAAGAAATTCAAAGTATGGTTTTCGGCGCCTAGTGAAATAGGCGGCAGAAAAGACTCGCCCCAATTTTCACAAATGGGATTTTTTAAATCGTCTACCACCCACTTTTGTTTCTCTTGAATGCCGCCTGCTGCTTTTCTTACTTTTTTTAGGTGAATTAGAGGATATACTGCTTGTAGTAGGAGTGTTATCTTTAACATTACTCTCTTCCATTACTGGTTTATCATTGATATAAAGCTCAGTTTCGGCATCTAACGGATTACGATTTAGGCGATCCGGATCTTGACAGTCTTCTTCACGTGAATCTTCGTCTGTATCATTTCCTGCATCCGTTGGAGGTGTGATATAAACATCGTAGTTATAATGATTGTCATCTATATTCTCAAGTTCAGCCAGGAGCTCGTGAACCGTAAGTGAACGCTTTCTGTTCAATAAAATTACGCATTACAAACGGTAAATGTATACAAAAAACTTTCATTACCTTTCCCAGTAGTCGTTGAAATTACTCATTTTAGTATTTTACAAATCACAGAATTATCACTATAACAACCAATGCACAAATCCAATATAAATTACTATAAAAGCAATATACACAAACAACAATTTTAGCGTAAAACAATAACAGTCTAACACCAAATAGCTGAATAGCTACTGAATATGATTATGCACCCACTAAGGGCTCGGCGCTGTAACACATTTTATGTGCTCAGTGGGTCATTTCCGACCCAAATGATTTTAAGACACAATAACGTAAAATGCAATAAATCTTTCACCAACTAGAAATGAAGTATTCAAAAAAAAGTTGTTTAATAGCCTCTTAGAATCGTAAGAACGCAGAAATGTATTAATGTTGTAAAATAAACCTCAAGTTACTAGAACAAAAATGATAATATCTACACAATGCCAGTAGTATATGTTAACGCTTAAAACGAACAGATCTCTTATTGTATGGAAAATAAGTCTGTAATTAAATTAAACGTGTGAAGAGTCGAAAACGACCCACTGGATACAAATGGGTTAAACAGTCATAACTCTAAATTAAGTCAGTCTAACCTTGGATATCCGTTGCTATAAAATCTACCTACAAGGCTATTAACGTACTTAACTTTATTATACAACACTAACAAAGTAAATGACAAATAAGGCTGATAATCTACAAATACCTCATAAATAAAAACTGGTCACTATGCGGTCTGGACGGAAGTTGTTATCAAGCTTGGACGCAGTGCAACGGGATACTTTTTTTTGGTTTGCAGAACTTAAACGGCCTGCGGGGTGGTCAATGACTCTCACATATTTTCATTTATAAAACCACATACAATAAGAGTGCTTTGCTTACACACAAAACGTTGTTTAAGTGCCAAAACTTCGGTGTACACTTCAACACCCAACTGTACATAACCGTCAAATGTCCAGTACTATTATCAAACAAATCTTTAAAAACAAGGTAATTACTAAATGACGAAGTTTTAACAGCAAAAGAGTTTGGTATTCCCAAATATCATTAATATTTAATAAGTTCTTGTAACTAGAATTAAGGGTGTCGCAACCTTCACGATTCTAACACTTAATTAAACAAAGTTTTTGGGTTCGTAAAGTTTCAACTCACAAAACGATAACTGAAAGAAATTTTATTTTCAAGTACTCACAAAATTCTTAAAGATCCGCTAAAGAAAAGTGTAAATTTAATTCAAAGAACCACTTCTGATGAGTTTGCAATGAGGTGGTTTATGTAAGGACAACTCTAACAGGAGTACACAAAGGTGATCTTCACTCTACATTGGACTAAAACTCCCTGCCCGCGCGTTCTTTTGTTTTACGACAGACCGTCTCAATATTCAAGCCACGCCCAATTAGGCGCAACCGTAGCAAACATAAGTGGAACAAAAAAAAATAGAACAACCATTCCTATGCACAATGGAATATTCTGCTCTTGCTGAAATATGTTTCGACGTTACAGCCGAGTCCGCAAAAACACAAAAGCTTTTTCAGCTAGGAATGTAAAGTAATTTCTTCATATTTCTTTTCCAAATTTTTTAAGTCTCTACGGCTTCACGAGCTTAATGACAAGATGTTCAATCTGGCCAAAAGTTGTAGCATCCTTGAACATAATATCTATTTACTAATGGAAAAAAATACTTTGAAAACCACAAGCTTATTAATTCTGCACTCCAGAAGGCTTTTGGTAAGCGCAACTTTAGAAAAGCAAGAAAAGCATGGTGGCAGGTAGACATCCATTTGGTCAGCAAGTCAGCAATAGTAAATGAGAGAGAGTGTTGTGCCGGGTATCTACGAACCTGTAGACGTGAGGTAAACTCGAAGTGCAACAAGGAATGGAACACAGGACCAAGATCTCACGGGATGGTAGAATCTTCAAACGGAGGAACTACAAACGACGTCTGTACACTATAGAACACTACACGAAACTGTTATTTTGTATTAGAAAGTGAAAGCCGTTGTAGACGATTTGGAATCCTATTGAGTTAGAAAAAATTAGTCAAACTAACAATATACGAAAGTTAAACATTTTTATTCAACTAAGAATGTCAATTAGGTGGACACAAAAAAGAACTGAAGCTTGTGTAATGAATGAAAACTGTAAAGATTTTTTAATAGTCGTCTGTCGCAGATTTGAGTCGAATCGTGTTTATTTTCTTTGTGGACCCCATAATCAGACACAAAATGGGCGTATACTAGGGGAGATTTTATGTTATCTACCTAGCTATGAAAACAACAAGTTGGAGAATAAACAAAATTTTACTTTTCAACGTAAGAACCATTAACACTAACACACTTACTCCAAGGTTTTTCTAATAGCTCTATGCCCGCGAAAAAAAATTATTTTGGTAATTGTTCAAAACACGACTCCACAGCGTTTTTTAAGTCGTCATTCAATAAAAAGTGACGTCCTCTTAAGTGTCTTTTGAGTTTTTGAAAGAGATAATAGTCACACAGGGCGAGATCAGGACTGTAAGGTGGATGTTGTAATTCCTCAAAGCCGGATTCATTGACTACTGCTTGAACAATTTTTGTACACATTTCTCGATATTGTACACCTTTTTGGCATATACTCAATTAAGAGAATTCCCCCCGCATCCCATAAAACTGTGGCTATCACTTGTTCCGCAGAAAATTGCGTCTTCGTCTTCGTCTTCTTAGTAGGTGGAGAACCCTTGTGCACTCATTGCATGGACTCTTGTTTCGTGGGAGGGTCCTAGTGGTGTACCCAGGTCTCATCCCCAGTTACAATTCTATAGAAAAAGTCTTTATCTTGGGATAAAGCAGTCAGATTCTTCTCGCAAATTTGTCGTCTACACAGTTTCTGTTCGGGACTGAGCAGCTTGGGAATCCATCGTGCCGACACTTTGCATTCCTAAATCTTCGTGTAGAATTTTAAGAGCACTCGTTTCTGATATTTCTATTTCTCTAGCAATAACTGAAACTTTTACTCCGCGGTCAGTCAACACCAAATCTTCAACAACTTTGTTGGGTCATCATTAATGGATTCCCTGCCCCATCTGAACTGCTTGCACCAATATTTTACTCGGCCATAAGATGGGCTATTTTCTCCATACACTGCCACCATTCTCCCATGGATATTCTTCGGCCACTGCCTTCTTTCGATAGAAATGTTATGACGCATCTGTGTTCAAGTTTCAAATCACTCGCTTAACTGATATAGCCAAATATTAAGCGATTGGAACCAAACTTGGAGATGACACTATAAAATGTCACAGAAACTTGACATAAGAAAATTATCGCGATAGTGTATTGTTTTCATGGCTAGGTAGATAACATAAAAAACACCCCGTAGATCACATATTAGAAGGAAAGATTTATATCGCAATGTGATCTGGGCTTCAGGAGCATTATTAAATGTATCTCACTATTATCTATCGTCCTATTACTGCGAGTACATAACCCCAAATAGGTTATTGTGTTTCTAATAAGAGTTTTGATAATTATTTCTGCTGAGATTTTGGAAATTTAAAATCAATATAATCTTTATCCAATGCAATTCTTGAACCAAACAGTTATCGATAGTTACGATACCATTCTGATTATTAATAGTTCTATAGTAGCGATAATTGATCAAGTCGATCTGTACTATCAGCTTATGATAAACTTCTTATACTTTTTCAATTCACTCGCCTTCTTAGAGTTTCCTCATGACAACACTTGCCAATCATATGCGCAAGGGTTTCAATTCCATTGTAGTACTGCATGCCGATATTTTGTATGGGAATACCTTGAAAATCTTTTAAGTCATTATCTAGTCAGTTAGATAGTTCATAAAAAAACTACACGTAGGGCGCTCACAAATTATAAACTCGATTATTGGTCAAAGAAAATCATCGACAATACTAATTTAATGTTTTAGACACGATCAATATATTCCGTACTTTGTTTTGCTAATCAAATAAATTTATGCCCAAAATGAAAATGTAGGTTTGTGTTTGACTTACAATCTATCTGTTTATTAGATTTACGAATTCGATAAGGCAAAGTTCATTTCTCCAAACTGTGACCTTTTCCCAAAGCTCACAGAACGAATTTCACCAAAAGGTCTTTTCATGTGTATTGATAGGAACCAAAAGGTTTATCAGACCTATAAGGTTATAATTATGAGTGTAAATACTTCAAAAAGCTTCCAGGACAGTCTGTATATTTTTTAAATCATGAATTACAATAGCTTATACTATAAAAATTCTTTATTAAAAAAAATAAACGCAAGTTAAACATTAAATAAAAATTGCGATCTCAGGAACTATTTTTAACTTCGCCTCTTTAAAAATGTAATATAAACACCCCATAAAAGATCATCATACATAATGAAGTGAAGTTAATTTGCAACGTTAATAAATATTTTAGTATAAACAAGTCCTAGAAAACATCTGTTTTAAAACTAATTAAAAAACATTTGTTTCAGGAATGTTCGTTAAAGCGTAAAACACATTTTCTAAAAGAATATTTCATCTCATAAGCGTGCACATTTATAAACACCTCCTATCGCTAGCAGTAGCTATATTTTAAATTTATTTTTATTTTTTGCGGCTGAATAAACCAGGAAATGCGTCTCAGCAGTTACTTCTACATCATTGACATAACCTCAATATGTTAACTCAGACAGGTTAATACAAGCAAACACAATTAAGGTTAAAAAGAAGAATAATACGGAATTTCTGGCATCTATCAATTTTCGGTTGTTCTAAATGTCATCATAAGAAGAACGTTGTGCCCAAAAAATCATCTTGAGTACATCCGTTCTAGACACATCGGATATCGAAAAAACATACATCATCATCTCATGCGATACTACAAAATTCATACATCTTACGTAGTATATGTATACAAAGAATGGCGGTTTCACAAGGGGTTGAGGTATTCTGAAGGACACCGAGTAAGGCAGTTATAAGATCCCGTTATGTAAATTCTTCTCTCTCGTGTCTCTAGTGTCATAGAAAAATCTGAAAACTTCTGTAAAAAAAGAAAAAGAAAATCAAAGAAAATTGAATGTTCTCTTTAATGTACCGCGAACTCTGGGCTGCAGTGAATAATAGGAAAAAAGTAATTCTCTTTTGTCTCATGTAAATTTAGTCTTGATACGTATGCAGCAAATTTCGATTTTTCTCCAGGCTGATATTATTGTGCTTACATTTATAGCACATGAAAAACTTAAATTTGATTTATTATAAGTTTATGTAGATAGATAAAAGGAAACTCGAGTTTTTTTGTTTTCTTCAAACAACAGAATACGCCACCCGAGTACAATTGATACATTTAAACGGATATCTATGTGAACATTCAGTTTAAAAAACGCAATTTTTACAATTACCATGGTGCTTAATTTAGTATTATATGCTAAAATTATTATTATTAATTTATTATACAGTAATAATAAACAAAACAACTGAAATTAGCTCACTCTCATTATAAAACCAAAAGGTCAGCTAAAATTAATTGCAAACACGAACATGGTTGTACAATGAGATTTTATGAGTATTTATCGGACGTGCCATAGTTTGCTGTTCTTGTGTGTTGGTTCAGTATATCGGACGATTAAAAAAACAAGAGAAACACTGTTGCCAACTTGATAAGAGATCATAATATCCATACTGTTAATATTCATATGGGAAAATGTAAACGATACATAAACAGTTACGAATATCTTCCTATAGCATAATACCGCTTCGATATATTTAACCTCATTGTTGCTCGCTACTATTTTATAGCAGCAAACGTATTAAACGTAAAACGTAAGAAACGGAGTAATTGAAATCTCTCATTTAAATAATGTAATAAAGTAAAATTCTTCACCAGAATAGATTTAGCTGGCTGCCTTGGGATATGTGTGCGTCTTAATGTTAGTTTTAAATATAATTTGTTGCATTACTTCATTAAGTTTTAGAAATCTGTTATGCTGCGAATCTTAATGTTCAATACTGCCATTGCCATCATGAACTGAGATGAAGGCTACTAACACTACAGTTAGGATATAAAATCTGTCTGTAGTTTTCTAAAGATAAAACGTCTTACCGATAAATACCCTACCTGAACGTAATAAAAATGGAAAAGGGAGAAAGACGTCATGCCCACAAGGGCTTAGACAAATAATAACAAAGAGATAGTGCTCTAGATTGAGAGAATCTCGTCTCTAGGCGGTATTAAGTATTAGAACATATGATTGTCAAACAAGCAAATTATTGCGTTGGGAGGTCATCTTAAGAGTCCAACTCTTCTTTGACCGTAACGGTAAATTGATTTTTTAGAATGGTGCGACGTACAAGTTTGATGCAAGTGGTGCTCGTTCTTAGTTGAGTCGATGGGGAACACTAACGCAGAGTTTTGTGGCGATCGGTAGTTGAACAGCACTGCGGTGCTGTAATGGCAGTCGAGGCATCCGAGAATTTACAGAATACGCGACAAAAAAAGTTTGCTATTTGCTTTTGCCACTAAGAGAGGACCGCTAAATAAATCACCCTCGCAGGGATAGGTTATCTGTATATGAGAGGGATATAAGTAGGATGTCCACCAACTCGGATATCAAGTTGTCTGCACATCTCATGAGGATGGGGGGCGGGTGTTTGAACTTGTTTCTGGGTCTTCTATGCGGATGTAGAAATCAAAGGTGCTCTTTGTTTTCTTCTACTGACCTGCTCCTGTAACGATCCTTTATGAACTTGAACCATGCATCTATAGGAAGAATCCTTGTTCAATCATACATTTCCTTGAAAGGAGTAAGTATACTAAGCGTCTTCTCCTTTCCCTCAATAATCATCTGTAGGCCTTTCTGGTCATGAAATGATTTCATTAATAGTATGTTTAAATTCTTACCTGAAAAATTGCGGTGTCAAAATATAAAATACAGTTTTGTAAAAGATTCTGTAAGAGATTAAGTTGGTAAATAGCATATCTTTGCTAGGTTTCGATAAAAGAAAAGTTTCCTAAGGAAAACAAAATCAAAAGAAGCTGCTGTGCGATTTTTTGTTGGCACGTATTAGTCCTCAATGACCTGGGAGAATAAAAAAAAACACTCAGCACAAATTTGAAAACTCTTTCCTGCAATAAGTTTTATATGACCTTAAGGTCATTCATGACTATTGAGATCTTTCCTCCGCCCTCCCATCTGCCCCAAATCGCAAAATCAACCCTTTTAACCACCTCCTTTCTGGATATTTTTTTTATCTGTGAAAAAGTGTGAATTTTAGCTCCAAAATGGCTTCTAGAAGGTTTTTTGGGTCGCTGATTACGAATCCAATATTATTTTTCCGGAAAAACCAACCTAGTCGTGGAAAGTTAAAAAATTTAAAAAAAAGTTTTTTTCTAGATGTTTTCGTTGTTATTTTCAAAGTGGTAACGTGCTATTACCCCGAAATCGACATGAAACACGTTCTTTTTAAAAAATTTCCCAATGATTTTCTACGGGTTTTCCGCAATTTTCACTGCAACGGTGAAAACTGGTTTCAAACATCTCGAAAGCGAGATGAACTGCTACCTAAGAGCGGTTAAACATGAGAAAAATGAAGAAAATAGCAAAGTTTTTCAATTTTCCACGAGCAGGATAGCTTTTCCGGAAAACTAATATTGGATTCGTGATCAGCGACCCAAAAAACTATCTAAAACCCATTTTTTCGAGCTGAAGTTCCAAAAGTTTTTCAAAATTGGGCAAACTTTTCCGATTTTCCACGGCCAGAGTGGTTTTTCCGGAAAACTAATATTGAATTCGTGATCAGCGACCAAAAAGACCTCCTAGAACCCATTTTCAAGTTAAAATTCAAAATTTTCACCAACAAGAAAAATTTTTCTAGAAATTAGACCCAATTGTCCGTTTTCCCACGGCCAGGTTTACTTTTCCCGAAAAACTAATGCCGGATTCGTAATCAACGACCCAAAAAACCTCCTGGGAGCCATTGTTGAGCTAAAATTAACACATTTTCACAAATAAAAAAAAATCTCCAGAAAGGGGGTGGTTAAAAAGGTTGATTTCGCGATTTGGGGCAGAAGGGGGGGGGGAGTTCTCAATAGTCGTGAATGATCCTAAGGTCATATGAAACTCACTGTAAAATAGTTATTTTTGTATTAAGTGCAGAAAATCAGTGTTTTTTCGAAGCGCACGAGCATGGCATTTCTTTTGCCGAGACCGTTAGGTCAAGGCAAAAAAGTCATTCAAATGCGCCAAAAATCACTGATTTCGCTCACAAAATGCAAACAACATTTTTTCTACAACGTTCAAACATTATTATATGAATTTTTGAAGTAAATTATACAAAACAAGTGTGCAATGAAAATGCAAAACAATAAATTTGCAAAAATAAGCAGTTACCTAATGCGTCGTCATTTTTGTTTTTTTTTCGTGCCCATGTGCGTGAAACATACTTTTTGCGCACATGGACGTAAAATATATATTTTACTCCCATGTGAAAAAATGATAAGCTTTCCGTATCCTTGGCGATGCTTAAATCTAACCTTTTTTTGACGGTTGTAGAAAAAAGTTTTTTCAAATTCGAGCTGAGTGTTTTTTTTTATTCGGCCTTTCTTCTTAGCTTATTGATTGGACTATATTATTTATGTGAGCAGTGGTGCCAGTTTACCAGTTTCTGAATACTGGGAGAAGGTGCGTAATCAATTTTACTGTGCTCTATAGAACGTGCTGGTTTCACTAGTTTCGCTAGAATTAGGGTATGTTGATTTGTATAAAACTTTGTACAAGTCTTTTTAACAAACGTGTAAATTGTTAACTGGTTTAGCTCATAGTATATCCGTGTCTGATTTACCAGTGGACAGGCATTTTAATGTTTTGAAAACCTACAACTTTTTAAATTTGCGAACAGATGCCATTTCCTATAGTTTACAGCCATTGGTAATGTGTAGAGTTATAGAACAAACTGGTGCGCTCTTTACTAAGCTAGTTAAGTTAATCCATTTATTTATTGTAGAACCTCATAATAAAACTTTTTGCCTGATGTTTATTTGGGTTAACTTTAATAACCAGGTATTTTTAATTTTACCCAAGAAAAGAAAGCTAAAACCTTGCTGCTCTATTTTATGTTCTTACCAAGATATCCAAAGTCTCTATTTTGCTGGTACCGCCTTCTTGGAGTTTCAGGTTCTGGAACACCTGAAGCATTAAAGAAGTACAAATATGTATGTTTAAAATTTCAAAACAGAATATATAATTGAAAGATTATTGGGTTCCATGCCAATGGATGGTAAAGCATTCACACCAAATACCAGACAGAGTGCCCTTCATAAATATCCATCCCATGAGCAAGGAGTGATTATTCTTGTCCATGACCCACTTAGCCAACGCAGCATTCGCCACAGACTAAATATCTTCGGTAATAGGAGCATCGATTCTTGCGTTTCAAAAACCAGATATGGGAGGCTTCTTAAATTATGAATGAAACGTTCTCCGTCCATTCAAAGTTCTAAATTGCCGTTGTCAAAAAAAAACCTGGCAATAATCAGAATAAGCAATTTTGTACTTTTATGAATCGTTGCCTAAACTATTAAGTATTTGATTTAATTTTTTATTTGTACAGTAATGTTGTATACACGCTCACACTAGCCAAAATTAGACTTACAAAGCAGCGAAGCGACATGCTGGTACTAACATTTGGCCAATAGCTGCCACTCTTGTTTTGGATTTTGGACGCACAATCTTTACTTGCAATCAAAGCTTGCAGAAAATCTGAGTGTTGGCGGAAAATTACTGCCGGTCAGTGTTGGGTAAATCTTAGTCGAACTAAAGAATAACAATAGCTATTAAAAATGTAGTTGTTTATCGTCACGAGCGATTTACGAGTAAATTAAGAACTGAATTATCAATCTTCAGTCTGACTGAAACACTGTTGCTGATTATAAAGGTCTTGTCAGCTCATGGCAATCATAAACCATGCCTCGAATGCCCTATTGCAATATTTTGGCAGCAGTTTCGCTATTTTGGGTTGATCATTGGACACTTTTACTCTCTGTACCACATGGAGCAATTGATCGGCAGCTTCCTTAAAGCTAATGATTGATTACGTTTCCGTAATTGCTCTGAGCTCGTCTTTCAGACAGTCTCTCATCATTTATAAATGAATTTATATGATTAACTAAAAGGCATTGCCCTTCAGCCGCGATGAGGTCTTCAGCACTAATAATTTGTGCAAGGACAGTATTCTATAAAGCATTATCTCGCAAAATAATGTAGCAGTTTTAATGGTTACTGATTTAATATTTGCTTACTGTGAGACCCTAAGATCATTTTCGAATTATAAACAAAATCGTGGGAAACTTCCTGCTCTGATGTATTTAGGGATGCCACCCATTTTTTTAAATAAAAATCGGAAGGAAATTCACAGTTAAAAAAAGGTAACTTGCCTTAGTGTAGTTTGGAAAAAGGAGAGAAAAACAAACACCAAGCCCAAGCACGATAAAAATATTTCCAAAGGCGCAATGCTTTCTCAATAAAATAAGAGATAAAACATATAGTTATGATATTTAATTATAAACGAACAAATCTACAAATGTTACACACCTAAATTAAGAACAACAAAATATTCATATTATATTGTTTCAGTGGTGATGATTATCTTAATAATGCAAAATAATAACCCTTGAAGGCCTTCATAACAATATAAATAAGATAAAAGAAATGAATAACGATAAATCAAAATCTTTATAAACAACCAAATTAGGGCAAAAATACAAAAATTATTATTTAATTTTACTGGTTAACTTTCAATAGATCCTCTGATCTCATTAGAACAGAGATTCATCAAGAAAAATAAATTTTAAAAACAATAACTGTTACAAATAAAAATTTACTTCATAGTGAAGGTCAAGATCAAACAATAACCTTACCATAAGCTAAAAGAACTGAATCTTATTGATGTTCAAGTAAATTTAAATTTGATATTACACTACTTAAGTCATAAAATTCTAATTTAGGCACCAATAAATAAACAAGTATTCATTCAAGGGAACTTTCAACAAATAAATACCTTCTTTGTCTTGTCATATATTCTGTGTACCAGATAGTGACTGCCTTGATTCTGAATTCCGTTAGTCGGGATAATTAGCCAGCAAACGTAGAAGGATATTCCCTAAATCCTTGTATTATAATCAATTGATAGTTGGCTTATAAGGCCCTTGAAACCTCACAGATCAAGATGGCGATCACGCCTTTTAGCTTATGTTTGCAACGGAATTGCAGTAAATACGGTAAATAATAGATTAACATTGACGATACGGTAAAAAGACAATCCTGAAATCTCATTTGACGCGGCACAAAAGACGTCGAACTTGCAGTAAGAAATCGGTCGGAAAGAAAGGGTTAATGATGCATCCAAAGGGCTTGTAAAGTAACGCATGCGCCGTCATTTCAATATAATACGAATTTTAATCACTAGATATCACTAGGACTAAATGACAAGATAATTATTTGCTTGAAAATGGATCAGCTGATTTCTAAAAAATATTTAGAAAAGAATTTTTAGATAATCAAAAGAATAAATAAAAATAAGGAACTAGACAATAAAAATTCAATATGAGAAAATTATTGAAAATAAAACAAAAATATATATTAAATTTGAAAATGTACAAGGTGCTTCAAAATAAAATTTGTTACAACGTAACAATAATCTGGTCTTCTTCAGTCTTCATGAACTAGAGTATGAACTTCAAAGATGGCTCTACAAAATAGAGCATTTGTGGAAAGTTTTAGTTTTTTATATTTTTTGTTTTCGAGATTTGTCCTAATTTTTGTCTAAAGTACCTGGATGAACTAATACTATTCTTAGGCCTAATGCAGACTGATCTCAGCACAACATAATTTATTTCGGGAAACAGTTACCGGAGGTAACCACAAACGTTCACGCAGTCGAGACATATGCGTTGAATAATTGATGTTCTATTAGCTGAGGGACAGAACAAAAAGAACTATAATTGGCTAAAACAGATTTTCATTGAACTAGGCTGTGCTGTGGTGGATCAATGCGTTGATTTATATACTTTTAGTAATAAAATTAATATACGGACATCGAGAACTTAAAAGTGTACCCGTTTTAAAATGAAAAGGTATGAGATTGTTGCAACCTTTCTCACTGCATCTTAAAATTGATATCTCTAATTCTCGACGAAGTTTGTTTATGTCATCTCTTCGATCATGCGCTGTGGTTTTAATTTAATTTTCACGTTTCACTAGCGTTAAATGTTTTTATGTTTAGTATTATTGTTACTAATAAGTATTATGGCTAATTTTTTGCTAACAATAGTTACTGCTATTTCAGTGTTATCTGCAAAACTAGCAAGTTTAGACCTCATAGATTTTTTAATATCGCTCTTATTAAATTGATCAGGACCAATTAATGATCCTTGTGGGACGCTAATTTTTACATTTTTACAACGTTTGGCGAGGATGTCGATACGTACTATTGGTTTCAAAATAAACTAGGACACTGGCCAACTACTATGGTTCAAGAATGTAAGTATTTTTCCTAGTGTAAATGTGACTATCGGTCAAATAATTCATGAGAAATATATTTTAGCCGAAATTAAATGTAGATACTGCAATGGGGAAATTAAGTGTCCTAGTTCATTTTGAAACCAATACTACATACACTAGCTCTCAAAAGTCTGAGTACATCTTATGGAAACTTTATTTTTGAGAAAAAAAAGATAAAAATACTTTTTATTAATATAATTTATTATACAGTAACCGCTGTACTTTTTATAGAAAAACAATATAATTAAATCTATAAATAAAAAACTTAGAATAATTAAATTTTTGTTTCATCAATAAATCCACCTTTGTTTTTAATAATTGCATTGCACAATCTTGGCATGCGATTTATTAGTTTATCCAAATGATTATGTGATTTTGGAAAATTTTTCCGAACTTTCCTGTCCAGCTCTTCCCACAGAAGCTCAATTGGATTGAGATCAGGCGATTGTGGGGGGCCAAGCCATAACTACTATTTCGCGTCTTCGCTCTTTTTAAGACAAGAAGCTTTTGCATAATTTAGAAGAATGTTTAGTATTATTGTTTTGCTGAAGAATGAATCCTCTCCCAATGAGGTGCCTACTAGAAAGCAATGCATGATCCTCAGGAATTTTTTTGTATCCTTCTTCGTTGAGAGTTCCTTCTATTCTGTGTAGATCTCTAGTCTTATTATTACGAAAACAACCCCAAACCATTAAAGAACCTCCCCCGTGTTTGACAGTCCCAACAACACATTCATCTGATATCCTCTTTCCAACCGATCGCCGTACATAAACACGACGTTTTGAACCGAAGATTTCAAACTTTGATTCATCTGACTGTAATATCTTTTTCTATTGATTACGTGTCCAATTATGATGTTGTTTTGCCCAAATGAATCTTTTACGCTTATATTTGGCTCTCAACACTGGCTTTTTCACAGCTATTCTGCCAAATAAACAAGCTTTTCGTAACCGTCGTTTTATGGTACTTACACTAACCGGGTCTTCCGCCTGCTGTGTAGATCGGCGGTAATTTCTGGAGCTGTAAATCGCCTATTGCGTTTGCTTATGATGATAACTGTATCATCTTTAATTTTTGTGTTTTTTTTTTGGACGACCTGATCTGGGTTTACTTTTAAGCTTTCCAGTAGACCGATATCTTTCAAGTGTGCGTTGAACGGCTCCTTTGGAAATCCGTAGAAATTTTGCTATTTTTCAAATACTTTTCCTTTTTTTCGACAGGGTAACTACTGTACTTCTAATTTCACTTGACAGTTCTTTTTTAATTTTCATTTTTGAATAATAACAACTTTTGAAAGGCAATTTAAAATAGGTGAAACAAAACACGAGCTGCTTTTGCTATTTTGAGTTATACCCTACTAGATTTAATCACAAAAATACGTATAACTTGTGAACGAAAAAGTGATAAAAATAAAAATTATATTAGATTGAAAAACAGGTAAATTCAGGAAACACGGTATCTTGATGTTGTATGTTTCATATGATAAGAATTAACCATAAAATAATTATTTCTGCAGAACATTACTGACAAACAAAACCATAAATCAAAATCTAGCATGTGACAACCGAAAATACTGAAAACCTATAAAGTTATTAGGTGTACTCAGACTTTTGACCAGCAGTGTACATCTGAATCAGTTTCCACTTTACCGTTTATCCATACAACAGTGTCAAACGCATTACTTATCTCAAAGAACAAAATGGTAATACATTCAAGAACAAGAATGTAAATTGTTCTATCAGTTTATTTTTTGCGGTACATTACCTCTACTTTATCTATCAGTGATTGCAACAGCTGTTTGCCAGTTTTAAGAAAATACTGCAATGTAATGCGTTCGTAAAAAATATCCTCTAATTGCTTATAGCTCCTATAAATAATAATTTAGAATTGTTAAAAAATTTTCTTATGTAAATTACTGAATTATTCAAAGTAATATAATATTCCTTTATGGAAAAGAACCGTTTTTACATATGTACATAAAAAAGGAATTCTATTATCGATATAAAACAGACTTCTAGTTCACAAAATTAGATCTTTAAACCTTGAAAAGCTTAGTGTTATGCTTTCATTTCACACTTACATGACAAATAATTCATTTCATGAACCAGTTTTTCACATTAAAATAGGACTGCATATCTTTATGTTAACACTTTAATGATTTTATTAGCTTTCGTATGCATTTTTGAATAAAAGTTGTTCAGTCATGTGAATGCCTTTATGTGTTTTATAAAGAATTACATTTGGAATCCCTGAAAATAAATGGGTGGTTTTGTGTTTTACACCTACATTTCTGTAGGTATACTTTTATGATTTATTATTGTGAATTTTAATAAATATAAAAAATTCATTTACATCCTAATTTGAAAACTGAACGTTTGAAATTGAATTTCCAATCTAAAGAAATTTAATACGAAAGTAATGTTCATTATGAAAACATTTCTAAAATAAACTGTACTTTCTTCCAACATTAAACTCGCTCTTTTAAGGAATAGTGTAATATATTTCCCTTAAAATCTCCCATCTTGAAAGCCTGTAGGTCGTATTGAGGACAATGAAACGAGTAAGAAATAACAAAATTGGTCAATTAGACTTAGAATAATCATTTTAAGTGTACTTTAAACGTTTTGACAGCAGATTTTTAATGGCCATTCGTTCCATGTCGTTTCACCTAGGCTAATTAAGGGTTGTAACTGTTTTGATGAAGATCGGTAGTTATCTATCTACAATGAGAGATAACAAAGGGGCAAATTCAGTTGACACCTGGTACATTCTCACGTTTCAGTGGAAGCATTAACTTGTCTCGTGTTTCAATGTTTTGACAACAATGACGAGAAAGGTCGAAGCGATTGTTAAAATGGCTTGAAGGAAAGTAACACCACCCACCAAAAACCGCCGAGTTCCGCCGTCCGCCCCTTTTGCGGTTCGAAATCAACATCAAACACTTTAGATGATACCTTTATAGCTGCTATAATACTGGTTTTATGTTCAGGAATTACCTTCGGGGTACATAAATAAGCACGAGCTTGGAGCTCCCTTGTGAGAAATCTCTAAAACGGTCCTGCAAACATATTTTCTTGCTAGAAATATCAACATGCTCAGCTACGACTAGATAAGGAATAATTAAACAGATTAAAGGTGCGGTAACCGTCGCCCACCTTACGGATTTAACCTTCGATCCTGAAAACATATCCTCTAGCATTTCTCCCTTAGTGACCTTAGCTTTCCATGCTTGATTTTCATCGTTTCATCGTCACACTTTCAACTGATTAAAAGATAAAAATAGTTCCATTTAAATGGAGGATATTACCGTACAATTGACAGGATTGAAATTAGAAAATCGAAGATTTCCATTTAAAAAGAAATTACTGGCACATGTTGCAGACATTTTCTGTATAGTGAAATTTTTTATTCAACTACTATTCTTTTTGAGCAGGAATGCTAATAAAAAACTTCTTTATTTGACATTTTAGATTTTTTTTATTAAAGAATTACTGGAAGAGGAGAAAGTGAAGAACGTCTAATTAAAAAACTTTGAAAATTAGTTGTCAATTGATTTCTTTTTTATTTAGAAATTAATAATAAACTTTGCAACTCAGGTTGCTTGTACCACATACGAACTAGAACTTCTAGTTAATCACAACTCCCTCTCGAAACGTGAAATGTTCTCGAACTTTATGATCATGCACGATTCTCTAAAACTTCAAACAAAAGAATCTCGTTTCAATATGCTTAACTTGCATTTATCTCCAAATTGCATGCTAAAGGTGGAAAATTGCATTAATGCTATGCAGACAAGGGTTGAAGTGATTAAATCTAAGTTCTCTGCTCTTACCCAGCAAACTTAAGCAGAAAACTTGAGCAATATGAGCGTTCCTGTTATAAAACGATTTATTGCACGTAGAAACTGCGGTCGTTGAAAATTAAAAGTCATTAGTTAGTTTATCTGTGATTATACTCTCCTTATTATCCTGTAAACAAAGCAGAACCATTAAATATGTAACGTAAGCTCTTTGTATATTAATCAGTTAGGCCTTTACGTTAGTTACAAAAATAATATTTTGAGTAAATTGTAAGGATATATCTCGGAGGAATTCTTTTTTATTATGAGGTACAGTCTTCTCGACATTTTGTCTGCATGATTGTTATTGTAACTTTTATTCTATTCTTAACTGGTTGGATAGCAAGTGGTAGCGGCAGCTAACGCAGCGCAGGGTAGTTGTGGTTCATTATATGTTCACATACTTTCAAGTTATTACCAGAAATTTGAAAAGTAATTCAAGAAACAAACTTCAAAACTACCTGGGTGGTGACCATGATTATTGTTGTTGAATGTATAATAATGATTAGAAATGAAAAATATTATAGAAAACACACTGAAAATTAAATTAAATAAATAGCTTATACTATTTTATTTTTAAGTATACGACAAAAAAAAGCAAAAGAGAAAGTTGTTTGATGTAATAAGAGGCATAATATCGTGCATTGAAAGAAAACCCAACGCCTACTGTTTTCGCGTAATATCAACTAACTTTAATTGTTTAAATGGAACACCCTGTATAATTCTCAAAATTCTGAATACACTTGAAATTCTCTTTTCAACATATAACATACTTAACGACTTTCTTAAGGTCTTGGCCTGCAAGATTACCCGATTTATCAATTCTAGATTACTTCTAATGCGGCTTTTTAAAAGATCATGTTTATGTTACTCCATCAACAAGTCTAAATTACTGCAGCTATAGCATTAGTTACCCCGGAAATGTTACAACGCGCTAGGCATAATTTAATTTTCACGCAAAAAAGTTTATTTTTCAACTCATTTAGACTTGCTGATGAAGTTAATAAACATGATGCTTTAAAAAGCCCCATAAGAAGTAAACCAGAATTGATAACTTGGGTAATCTTGCAGGCCAAGACCTGAAGAAAATCGTTAAGTATCTTATATGGTTGAAAAGAGAATTTCAAGTGTATTCAGAATTTTGAGAAATATACAGAGTGTTCTATTTAAACACTTAAAGTTAGTTGATGTTACGCAAAAACAGTAGGCGTTGAGTTTTCTTTCAATGCGTGATATTGTGCCTCTCACTACATCAAACAACTTTCTCCATTGCAATTTGTTCATACATTTAAAAATAAAATAGTTATAGGCTAGTGAACGATTTTTTAGCCACCCTGTATATTATTATATATTATATAAAGTATATAAAAAAAAATTAAATTCTTTCAAGTAACAACGTGATACAATTTAGAATTAGAACAATGAATGCAGCTCCACAGTAGAGGCGTCTAGCACTATCACCTAGTTTCAATGGAGAAGATGAGCCAAAATAGTTTCAGGATTTTCTAGTAACCACCGTAAGTAACCATTAACTATCTTGTTTATGAGTTCATCATTTACTTTTCCAAGTTTCTCACGTTTCTGTCCCGTACATCTACTGAAAATCTTTTAATTATTTCGAGGTTTATCTTAATCTTTGAGTTTTGACTTTCAGGTTGCTTTTATGTGTTGCACGACGAGTGCAATAAATCAAAGAATATTGAGTTAATTGTTTACTTTTGCGTTGACAAGAACACATTGAACCAAACTGGTTTCTTACTATACATAGTTTACATTAAATTCAGGTTAGTAATACCGTAATTGTGTCTTCATTTCTAACACGGGTACTTATTGAACCGCCCTCGTATAGGCTATTGACCTTAACTGAAACTGAATAATAATCTTAAACAGTTTCAATTATTTATTACAGTACAAACGGAATTTGAAAAATAGAGTGATCACATGAAGTACTTTTGCTATGGTTTTACACTTAATAGCTGAAGACATACGAATTTTTAAATTAATCTCTTTACAGTAGAAGGCAAAATATAGGATTTTCTATTCGCTTACAAAAAATACCGAATAGCACTTTTTTTGTAAAAGCCTTACATCAAGAGTTCCCCAAAAATAATTTCTGTAAACACCTTTGACTGCAATTCAACGGGCATCGAACTGAAATTATGTAAGAATTCCTTACAGGAGTTTACGCAACAGCAACAATAAAACAACACAAACGTTAATTAGAGTTTTATAACTTTGTTGATACTATAGACCACGTGGCAAACATTTAGGATTATTCACAGCTTCGAATTGATGGAAATGCTCTTTTAAAGGTAGTTTCCTAATCGAAAACTGTTGTTTTCGAGTTTATTCGATTGATCAATCACTTGATTAACCAATCAGAAGTAGTGTAGTATTCAGACTTATCCAATCAGATCGGCTAATCAACTGATGAATTTGATCAATGATCAAATTATTTTTGTGCAACCGAGCGTAAATATTGAATATATCAAGAGAATTAAAGTAAATAACTATTCTATACATATAGGAAAATTAGACTTCGCGTTGGTATCGAACCCACATACTTGGTTCATTAAACCATCACTTTTTTCATTAAGCTAGTAAATCCTTTTTTAAGCAAAAGCTGATATTTCTTATGTATTATTATTATGTTTAATGGTTACATATTTGTACACTTTAATAGTAAAGAACCCACGACTGCAAAGATTTCACTTTACCTGCAAGGCATATGCTTGTTGAAATTTGTTAATACAATATTAAAGTAAATTTAACAATTTTGTAGAAATATCAGTTTTGGCTTAGGGAACGATTTGCTAGCTTAATTGGGAAAGCGATGGTCCGGTGAACAAAGTATGTGGGTTCGATCCCCACGTGAATTTGATGTATCTATGTGTACGGTATGGTTATTTACTTTAATGTTCTTGATATTATATGGAAACATTTGCGTTGTCTAAAAAATAATACAGCATGGCAAGTAGCATATTAAATATCTTTATAGTAAACGTCTTACCAGGGAGAAAGATCGTGTGGTAGGTCATTGAGAAAGCAATTTGTAGCTTTTGTAATCTAGATCCAATGTGATGTTGGTTACATTTTTGTTTTGGAAATATGCTGCTTCTGAATAAAACTGAATTACACGAATTTCACTTGTATGCTCATAGAATCAGGTTAAAGTAATTTTAGAAATCTTTTTATTGTTAGTGTAGTAAGAGTCCTTCCATTCTGCGTATCGAAGAAAACTCTTAAATAAAACTTTGACAACACCCTAAATTTTAAAAACAATACAATTGCAGACATAGCTAGGTTTAAGTGAACTTTTTAACTTCGAATAAGGTCTTCTGTCATCTGGGAAATTTCCGGGGTCTTTTCTTCTAACCATTCCGTACAAAAACAAATGTTGCAATTTGAAAAAATATAAAATGTAAGTATTACGAGGGTGGTCTGAAAAGTTTCCGACCTAACAAAGATACAAGACATTTTTTCTGAAAATTTTTTTTATTTTTCAACATAGTCTCCTTGTAACTCTACACACTTCTCCCAGCGGTGCTCCCATCTCTGTAACCCGTCCAAATAGTACTCGGCATTTTTCTCTGCAAAATAATTATTCACGAAGATGATTGCCTCTTCATTTGACGAAAATCTTTGTCCTCCGAGCGCAATTTTTAGATGAGGGAACAAAAAGAAGTCGCTTGGGGCTAGATCTGGTAAGTAAGGCGGATGGTCAAGCAGTTCAAACCGTAATTCGTGGATTTTCGCCATGGCAACCGCTGAGGTGTGAGTCTTGGTGAAACAGGATTTTCTTTTTCTCCAAATGTGGCCGTTTTTTCGCAAGTTATGCCTTCAGCTTGCCAAGTAATGATGCATAGTATGCTCCTGTAATGGTTTTTCCTTTTTGAAGATAATCGATTAAAATAACTCCATGACTATCCCAAAAAACAGTCGCCATCACTTTCCCAGCCGAAAAACAGTTTTTGCTTTTTTTTGTGCCGGTTCCCCCTTTGCAGTCCACTGTTTGGACTGTATTTTTGTTTCGGGCGTATAATGGTGTATCCAAGTTTCATCTACAGTAATTAATCGGCGGCAAAACTCGGATTTATTTCGCCTAAACTGCGCCAAAAGAGCGTTGGAAATATTCATTCGAACACGTTTTTGGTCTAACGTGAGCAAACGCGGCACCCAACGCGCGGACAGCTTTCTCATGCCTAAATGTTGATTTAATATGTGACAAACACGTTCTTTTGACATGTTCATAACCTCTGCTATCTCTCTCACTTTAATTCGGCGGTCGTCTAGCACCATTTGGTGAACTTTGGCAATGTTTTCGTCGGTAGTTGCAGTTTTTGGACGTCCCGAACGTTCATCGTTTCCCAAGCTCTTACGGCCACGTTTAAATTCAGCAGCCCAAAATTTCACTGTGGTAAATGATGGTGCAGAGTCCCCATACACAGAATCCAACTCATCTTTTATTTGCGAAGGCGTATTGCCTTTCAAAAACAAATATTTAATGACAGCTCGATACTCGATTTTGTCCATTTTCACAAAAAAAACTCACATCAACTCACTCAAACGACTGTTACATAAAAACTGCGCGTCCAAAATGGCTGAAATTTTGGTGAGTAACTGTCAACAGATGAACATCGAAATTCAGTAGCTTTTATTTACGAGTACTGCCATGTTCACGTTGAGGTCGGAAACTTTTCAGACCACCCTCGTATATGGCGTTTCAAAAACTGCATCAATTCTGCAGTTTTTGATTCTCTAGTAACATCTAGAAATTCTTTCAAACTAAGCAGCTGCATATTTTGGCATTTTTGTCTGTTTCCGCCTTTGAAACTACTTCGTATCTAAATGTTTTGCTTATCAACGCTCCAATTCCGTCTTCTGCACTTTTTACTAATTTTCTAAATTGATTCAAAAGAATTAGAGTTACTCACTTTTTGGTGAATGTAAGCATGTAACTGCATGCTCACAAATACAGATGCTATAGAAATATTGCAAACATTGTTCACGTTTGAGCAATTGATCTCGCAAATTACAATAATTGAGTAAATAAATTTACTAACTGTGTTTTAAAAATCTTTTAGACAACTTGACTTGACTACCAGTATTGCTTTCATTGACTTAACATTAACTGCAAGAACATCCTCCATCCGCCAAAGCTACTAAATAGTCCTGAGTTTCTTTTATTGGGTAAGAAAGGGACATGAGTTAAAAAAAATGTTTTGCTAAAATCTACTTTTCGTATCCAAAATCACCAACATTCACTTGACAAATTCGTAATGTAAGGATTTAAAAAGCTTTTGAATAGTTCGTTTTTTTTGCTTGTTTTCAAAAGCAACAGATTAGAATATTCTAAGAATCTGATTTGCATCACTAGTTAGATGCTTTTATAACAGACAAACTAGCACTAGTTTCTTCTTTTACGGTTTTATCATGTGTAAAATACATTCGGAATTCATTCAGTCAGACTATCGAGCAATAACTGAAACATGAAGGTACACGGTTTGCATTTGAAAATTGACAGTTAGCAATCAGTTCTGAAGAATAAATTCTTAATGAGCGAGCAAGATACCTGGTTGACAGATTTTAACAAAAAATAAAATGTTACAACAGTGGAACAGCTAAACTTACAACAATTTTGATTTTAAACACATCAAAATGTACAGGGTGTCTCATTTACAAATAGCATTTAATGATCGTATATACACCTGCTATATCTAAATTTATTTTAATAAATAATAAGAGAAATTATTACTAGTTTTGTTGACACTCGATATATGGAAAAACCAAGGGTTTACTTACGACTAACAAATAACAAGACTTTTGATATAACGTACTATGATTATTTCTTAAAGGCGTATGAAAAATTTATGCCAGAAGCTGAACAGCAGAATTATATTATCATTTTAGAAAATCCCCGTAATCAATTATTTTTAATTTTTTTGTCAAGAATAACAAAGTCAGGTCAAGAACTACGTCACAGGTATTCATTTTTCTAAACTGTCAAATTACTGCTATTTAAACATCCTGCAATCTCTTATTCTCAGCATGTTCCCGTCAATGCTAATACAGCGTTTTCCAAACGTTTTTGTCTTTGTCGGTGTTTATTTCCAAAATTGATAACCTTACCACAATGATTACTGCCGTGACAAACTATGTTTGTTGAAGACGTATTGCAAAATCTTAACAACATAAGTTTTTTAATAAACTAATCTTCTTTACTTTGCTTCATCCAGACTATATGGTGAGTATTGATAGACATAGATTTTACAGTTTTTACACGTTGTAGTCGTCAGAATTAAATTACAAAGCCTAATTGCTTGTTTCAGTTTAAAATCAAGTGGATTCTCGGATTCATTCATTTATAAATTTTTATTTTGTTTTTTTTTGAATAAGTTAAAATCAAAGTTAAACGCCCTTTAAGAAATTGCAGACTTATTATTTGATTCAAGTTGATCTGCAACATATTATTTATAATTACAACCGTCGGCCCCAAGAAAGAATTCGACTTGGAAATGTTGTACAACTGTCTAGAATTTGGATCGGAAATGTCAACTTAGTCATAAAAGACTACAATTCTATACTCTAATTTATTATGGATACCGAAAACATTTTATTTTCTTTGATCGACGAATAGTTATAGAATGGCAATTGCATAATAAATCACTACCCCAAATTATTATCAAAAGCCCTTAGCTGAATTGCTTTTCTGAAAAATAATTTTATTATGTTTGATATTACACAGGTCTACGATGAGAACTACTTGTAGATTTCTTGATTCCGACGACTTTTTGTCTTTTTTTCAGAGCGTCGGTCTTTCTTCTTTATTGTTACATCGTATAATCAGCGCCTTGGAAATAGGGACTAGTAATAATGGCTCAATAACAAAATATTAAAAAAAATATAAAAAAAATCAATTTATTATAATCCAAATTACAGCACATTTTGGCTGTCTTATTTCCACGGCGCACAGTGATCGGAAATGCGAATTTAGAGAAACATTTTGAACTAAGCATGAAACTTTTGTAAAATTAATATTGTAAGCACTGTAACTATTGTTAATTGATTTTTGAAGTAGTATGGAAGATTATCGTGCAATTACTGTTGTAATAATTCATTAATGGTAGTTATTGTTGGATTATAAAGGATCAATTAAAATACTAATTTTAACCAAAAAATAGTAAATGAGACTTGATTAAATTAATTATAAGTCGAAATCAACATCACTCTCTGAACTTTCTTCACTCGACGGGTTGTCTGATGTGTCCTCTCCTGTTGTCTGTGTCTGAGGAATAATTTCAGGCACGTAAAACAAACCTAAGACTTCTTCAGACAACTTTTTCAATTTCCGTTTTGGCAGAGGTTTTAAAGACGTTATAACCATATCTGAAGACACCAAAAGAGCATGTAGTGGGTGTTCTATATTTTGTTTTCTTCCGATTTAGCGAGTGTTATGTTCGCGAAAATAACGGCATTCTTTATGTCTTTCTTCTAAGGCTTCTTCGCTTAGTTGGCCGATTGGAAGAAAAAGGATATTCATCACGTCAGCACCATGTATCAATATTTTATGGATGCTATCTGGCATCTTATACCAGCTATATAGATTTATAAAGCATTTAGCAGTATCCATGACATATTCTCGAAATTTTTCAGTATTTAACTGGTAACCGCAAGATATGGCTTGTAAAATATTTAAAAATTGCCTAATTAGAGTCTCATCAACTTTTGTTATTTCAGCGGCTTTTTCGGGGTCTTTAAAGAATCGTCTGGCAATGTTTCCATCATTAATATTTCCACTACCTTGCTTAACCGTGTCTATCAACAGTCCAGTTTTTTGCCGAAATCTGGATATTACTTCCTGTTTCTTTTCTACATATATCGATTTATTGCCACGTTTTGATGTTCAAGTCATAGGATATATGCAGTATACATTCAAAAAATCGAATATGTGCATGTAACGTAGATAAGCCATATCCAAATGTGGTAACATTACAGGGTTTCTTTAAAACTGCTGACAAATTATTCATGTCTTTAGGCTTTGTTTTACAACAGCTTTGAGAAGATGGATTTTCTGCAAGAGCGTTGGCTACTTTTCTATCTAACATGATTTTCAATAGAATATATTGGACTGTAATAGTTTCACCTTGAACGGTAATGCGTGTAGGTAAGAGTGTCGCTATTGGTTGTTCGATATATTCGCTTTCTTGTTTTATCATACCTTGAGTTTCTTTGACAAACTCAAATTTGATCGGTTTGCAAAACTGAGTAGACGACGAGCGTGGATTCATCCATAAAATCTCTTCTGAAGTGTTGTGCTCTGCTGACATTTTTAGTGGCACAACGGAGGTCAGAAATAAATCTGAATCTATTGAATCACAACTTTCCTGGAATTTTTGTTTATATATTGAATGGTTTGAACTTCTATCAAATCCCCATTTATAAGTCATGGTTAGAGTTTTTACACCTTTAGCAACAACTCGTGATAGTACATCAGCTTGAACGATGGTTAGACGAGAAATAGTATGATCTAGGAGACTTTGTAGCTTAATCTCTTCCTTAGTTTCTGTTATCTGTATCTCGTCTGGGTAACACTCTTTTTTTGCTATTAATACCTCATCGTAAGAAGGATACAAGTTGCAGTGTTTATGTTTTGCAGCTTTTCTTAGTTTCAAATACTGAACTCTTGTTTATTTTGTATCCACAATCAGAGCCAGAGCTTCTTCTGCTAAATGTTTTTCCACGGCACTTTTAGATGCTTGCACTCTTTTTAATGCTCTCAGTGATCGAGGACTAGAACTTGCAGCTTTTTTTTTAAAACTTAAGCAAAGTTCCTTTTGCCTGTTTTCGTGTAACTCGATTGTGAAGCAAAAGCGAGTTCTTCAGGAGTATGACTCAGCACCAAAGCTTTTGTACGCCTTCTTTTAGATCTATCAGTCAATGAATCAAATTCTTTCAGGGCTCGTAATTGACTCTTAGGTGTAGCAGTAAGGTCACTCTAATGTAATGGATCAGTAGGTTGATATAACGGTTGATTTAAGCAATCTTCGTTTCGTTTAAAAAACTTTTCTTATTGTTTCCACTGGCTTTCCAACAAATCACAATTTTGTTGGAAAAAAGTGAAATTTTATTGAGAACTTCTTCCTTTCGTATACCTGGCATTTTGGATTTGATGTATTCAACCATTTCTTTTCTTGCAGCAACAGTATTTGCTTGAGATACTGAACTATTTTTCGAAAGTAGTCCGAACAGTTGCAATCTCGTCACATTATGACGGAGACCTGGAAACAAATAAATTCAAATTAAGTAACTTCCGATCAACCACGACTATAGAGCTTTTTTATACAAAATAATAAACGGCACTTTTTTTGTTTTACTTTAACAAAGTACGATAAATAGAAAAATTATCTTTTTTTTCATTGTATCCAAAAATTGCATTTATTTAAAGTAAAAATGTAATTTTACACAAAAGAAATAGTGTATTACTAACCTGATGAAACAGTAGACATGGTGAAATAAAATATTGGCTTCAAGAAAACACTTTAAACACTTATTTTCACTTAGAAACACGATCGATCGATAGGAAAGTCAAAGCTTAACTAAACGAATTGTTTGCCTGCACTGGGTTTGGAAGTATTTACTCTGCCCGTACTTCCAAGAATTATGTCTAATAGTTGCCAACCGCCCTAGACAAACGTTTTAGTGCCCATTCTTTGTTATTATTTAATGCTTTCCTGAATTAAGGTTTTCTACTAAATGTCCCCCTAAATTGGCAACTTCGACTATTGTGCGGCAGTGCCGAGTTACTTCTTGATCACAACCGTTATCTGAGTGAACCTTGAAATCATTGATTATTTTAACGGACGCTCTTAGGAAATCCCAACAGCCCGTACCTCGTCTTGTAACGATCTTCAAAGTGGTTAGCTATCGTAATATTTTACCCAACGAATTTTTGTGATCTTGGACAAGCCGACGCGTTTATCACAGCAAGATTTTGAATTAATTATATTTGCTTAAGTAGAAGATTTAATGGAGATTAGGAAGATTCAGAATTTTCTGATGATATGTGTCTTAGAACAGAAAAAAAACAGCATGCGGAAAAAGTTAAAAAGTACTGAAGGCAAAAGTAATACAAATGGAACTTAAAACATTTAATGTAAAAAACCAGAAATCTTGGTAATAAGCAGTAATAGAGAAGAAGGATGGTTGTGATATGGATGCTAGAAGAAGCATTTGCATTTAACACAATGTTAAAGATTTCCAACGCTAATGTGAAGAGTGTTCTGCTTTACGGATATGAAACATGGAGTTTATCGAAATAACAAGCAAAAAAACTACAAGCATTTATGAAACAATGTCTAAGAAGAATTTTTAAAGTACTATTGCCAAAGGTGATTGCAAATAAGAAACTCTGAGCATAACGAAACAAGAACCCTTTGAGAAAACAGTCAGAGGAAGGAAGTGGCATTGGATGGGTTCTACGCTAAGAAAACACATAGAATTCATCCTAATAGAACAAACACCGAGAGGTGGACTACCACACACATGGAAAAGAGTAATGGTAAGAGAATACACAAATTATGGACGAAACTGGAATCAACTTAAGAACATCGCAAAAGACAGAAAACAATGGAAGATTCAATATAATTCAGGAAAATAAGGATTAAACCTTGGGATAAAAGATACAAAGGTGAAAATTTGTATAGATCTTTGTCTCGACGTTCTAAAGACGGGGTGAAAAGTCTCATAAGATATCGTGTCCGCTAGTCAAGATATCAAAGATCAAAGGTCACGAAAATCTGTTTTATGCAAAGATCTCGCTTTCTATGCCTCCCATGTCATTGGAGGTTATTGCAAAACTTGTAGAGCATAACATTCTCTATAAGTTTGGTTCAATGCAACTTTACGAAGTTAATTATATAATGAAATATATTATTGTTTGAGGTAGAATGCAGGGTGGGTTTTTTTTGGCATGGTATTCTCGATGGATCTAATGCATGTTGTACAGATATAATGCAATACACAACCTCCTAGGGCATCCGCATTACTTATATTATATTTAAAATATTTAATTTCAATAATAGTTTGTTAACTTTAATAATGGCAATAATAATATTTTATTATCTAACTAACTTCGTAAAGTGTACGATCCATCTGGCTCCGCGCTTCCCACTTTCCGCGCTCTATCTCGAAAACGACTAATCATATGGAAAAATAAATACAACCAATCTTGTAGAGAATTTTATGCTCTACAAGTTCTGTAAAAGCCTCCAACGACATACTTGCCATAGGAAGGGAGATATTTGTAAAAAACCGATTTTCGTGACCTTTGACCTTTGATATCTTGATTAGCGGACACGATATCTTATGAGACCTTTCTGCTTATCTTTAAAACGTTGAGACAAAGGTCAATGCAAATTTCCAGCTTTGTATCTTTCATTCCGAGGTTTGGCCTTAATTTCGCATTATTTTACTGGACTAATAATAGAACAATAAATCCAACACAAGTATCAAGAGACCATGGAAGATTTACAATACCCTATATTCTGCAACGGAATGAAATGGAACAAAGAGAAAAATATCTGCTTAAGCAGGAAGAATCTCTCCAGCGGGATTAATACTGTTATCTAAAAACAAAGAACATAAAAGACTGATAAATAACTTTATGCACCGAATGTTCGAGATTAGATTTCACAAGGCTAAACGGTTTCACTAGGGATAATCAGTATACTCGTAAGGCTGAAAATTACTTTTAGACTTTTTGACTTCAGCTGACTTACCGTGTCGATTGGTTGTACAAATCGATCACTCCTTTGCACTTTCTTGATTCCAACTAGCATCCAAAGCGATTTTTGTCGTTACTGATTATTTTAACAGATGCTTTCAAAAACCTCCAACAGCCCACACCTTATCTCGTGTAGGATTTCACAACACTTAGCTGTCGGGAATTTTACCCAACGAATTCGTATTAACTTGAATAAGCCGACGTAGAGCAAACGTTTAAAATAGTTTTTTCAATAATTTCCCAAATATTTGCATAGTTTGTAATATCATGCCATCTACTATTTCAAACAACTACCATCTGTAATATTCTGAAAAAGTAAAAAAAGAAGAAATCTATTTTTAGCAATCTCAAAACATTTTTGAATTTATCTAGTCCTTAAATGGCAAAAGATGCTCGGAGGAAATTTTTTGTATGTATATTTATAACATTGCATGTACTAGTTCAAATAACTTTCATAGTTTGTGTTTAGTTTAGTTTTTAAATTCCATTCTTCCATAAGAATCTTAATGTAGTACAACGCCTACTATTCAAGTTAGTTTTCTTACATTTCAGTTTGGAAGGATATTTAATTTTTTGACAAAAGAAGCTGTAGGTTGCTAGGTAATTTTAACTGTTATACAAATATGCGAATACAGTCAGCTCTTTTATATGCACGTTATGTAGCAAATTATACTTCTAGAGAACTGACTAGCTGTTTCTAAGAAGACCTCTAGAGTATTGTTTTACCTCAAAGAGACTTAACACTAGAAAACCAAATTAATTTAATTCCTTTCATTAATAATTAAAACGAAGAAACTTCTTTGAAGTTCTTAACTAGTAAAACTCGAATAAGTTCTCTTATTGTAAGTTACATAAAACAATTTAGAAAATGGATTGTGTTCTGCAAATCCGTTATCAAATTGTTCTAGATGCTCTACAATTGAATATCTTGTAAAACATATTATTTAATACTCTTCTAGCGAACAGCTGAAACTCTGTAAAGAATTGAATTATGAATTTCGTGCTCAATACGAAACTTGTTCAAAAAACAATTTGAATGTGTTTTTGGGGAGCGTTTCCATTACATGGTCATTATAAATGACTAAGAATTTAAGCTTCCGTTACCCAGTTAAATATGTACCATCAGAAATATGCTTAAATTAATTTGGGGAACTTCATAATAACTTTATGATTGCTCCGTGAAGTTACAACGGTAATCAGAACGAGGGCGTTCAACCTTTTGTATCAGGTGTAACTGGGTTAATTGACGGTGTTTGATTCTAAGCTTGACAGGAATAATTTACTTCTGTCGTCTTTAAATAGTATCCATGTTGTGGGATAGTCTTAAACAAACACTTGATTACTAGTAAGTTTGTTCAAGGTTCCTAATTAATTTTAGCCGAAAATGTATTCTGAAATAACTTCTAATCTCCTTAAAACAGACTGTAAGCAATAATTCCATAAATATTGTTTAGAAATCATTAAAGGGTAAAAAGACTGAAAAATTCTTGTGAAACCTGATAACGTCTTGATACTTTCTCGCTGTACTTCAGAAGTAGGGAATGAAGCATTATTACGATGTGGTGACTTTAAAGAAACCATTATTACTGAAGTGATGAAGCTACGCGACGCGGCGCGGCGGATGCATTTAATTGCTTGCTAAACTTTCATGTATGAGTGCTTTTGTAACATTTGACATTTTTTTTTGTTGCTTTTAAGATAATGGTTAAGTAGCTTGGGTTGCCTATCTAATCACAAAAAAATTATAATGTAAATATTCTGTGATGGCTTTAGTTAGAAGTTTTTTGTTGCTTTCGTGTACATAAGTTTCAAAAGGAAATAATTAATGTAATGGATAAAAGCTAGCAATTCCTACTTATGTTGCGTTTATCCTAGTGTTAACAAGAACAAAACTATTTAGATTAAAGCCCGGATTCGGATATTTTGAAGAGGTTGTAACAAACTTATTTGTGCCTTATATGTTTCCGTATACATACAAGGTGTCTCTAGATGAAGCGGAAATCCTACACCACACCCCTTCCAAGATACAGGAAGTAGAAGTTTTATATGCCCTGTCTTTTCTATATCTCGAAAGCAATGTGCGCTGTTAAAAACTTCTGTATGGTTGTTACTTGAAGCTTGTTACTACCATTCTAGAATTTTGTGTAGTATTCAATTTATTTGGTACAGACTTATGTATAAAGATTTTCTCAGAGAAAAAATCTATTGTTTTTGAAATAAAATTTAGCAAATTACTAAGAGATTTCAGTAACTAGAAGGACATTTAATAAGCCAATAACAAAAAACTGAAAAAAGGAACACACAATCTTATAGAAAGACTATCTGGATGTTTGTACCAAATCGGACAAAAGATTTTAAAGATGCAATATAAAAATTGAAATTGCAAGCTATTCCTTCTGGGATTTTTTCTATATTTTTAACAAACTCTCTAATAGAAATGTAAAATTCAACCCAAGCTTGAACACACCCTGTATACATAACAACACTGAAACATTAAAGTGTACTGAGGTGTAGTGAAACTCGACTTGATTGGGTACTAAAGTCTCACGTTATGGTTTTGCGTTTCTGTGGTGCAAATCGCGCTACACAACTACTTAATTGGGCAGGGCTGTGGTAGTTTTAACGTTTGACAAAGTGCAATACTTTCTAAATGTTTTTAATGCGACTTTGCCTTTTAGATGCTCCGAACGTTCTTACTCTTTTTGAATCAGAGCAAAACGGATTTCACTGTAAGCCTTTCCAAGTAATATGTGCTGTTCCCAACAAAGCTGCTTACTGCAATTGCCTCTTCTTAATGGTTTTCCCCTGACCTTCATAGAATCGGCTAATTACAGTACTACATTGACGATTTTCTATCATTTTATTTGCAGTACAGATTTAACCTACTGTTAATAGCTTTGAATTACTAACTACGATTTTAAACGTAACGTACAAAAGACTATATTTTAGAAGCCTTGAGAATCTTGCAAACCATGATGGAATCAAGATGGTACAGATGTAACTGCAAATTGTTTTCATGTTCTATACCTATAGCTTTTGTATTGAGATTACAAAATGTCTTTCAGGAATGGTTTTTCACATCGTGCATACCAATGATGAATCAGTTTGTGTCTTATCACTAACGTTACTAAAGTTGTACCGTCGTAAACCAATTGAACAGCAGTCAGTGGCGTCGTCCTTCGATTTTTCTTAGCAAATGCATCAATAACTTCTTCTTCAAACAGTAGAAAAATTCACAAATTTTCCAAACGAATGTTCATCAAAGATAGTGTTGAAAGTCGTTCTTGATGCTGGGTATTTCGGAGATAAGTTTTAATTTTATTTTATGCGAGAAAAGATCTTTCTGCAGAAGCATTTGTAACTTGAAAAGTTAATATTAAAAGAACCAGTTTCGAAACTTCCAGGAAGACAGAGGTCAACTGAAGGTTATTTATGTAGTCATGTAACTCCAAGATACTGTTTTTCTTTACGTGCGGATCTTTATAAACAACGGAGGGTTCACTTTTCAAACGTATTAAGTCAAAAAGTCGCTGTTGTGATTCTTTAATTCTGAAAATGCTTTTTCTGGGAAATTATTGGCGACAGTGTCAAATTGGGATTGGTCCAGTAAACCCAAGAATTTCAGTGTGGGTATTTCTGCAAACCGTTGACTTATGTTTAAAATTATAATATTCAGAACCTCATAAAAGACTCGGCTATATGTTACTTTCTTATCTTCTCCAGCAACAGAATCTAAACGTACACGCTTACACTCAGATACAAATTTGTCTATTCTTCTCCAAAACTGATCAAATCCATCTTTTAAATTTTGAACGTGCTGTTTAAAATGTTGAATTTTTTGTTGCAACAGTCAGTATTAGTAAGTTTCTTTTGGGGGGTTTGAAATAATACATCTGAGAGCAAAAATGTCAGCAAACAACATTAAAACGAAATTAAAGTCAAAGTCCTTCAGCATGCTTCACAGCTCACAAGCGCACGTAATGAATTCGGGGCCCCATTTTGAATCGTTGTTTTCTATTATAGATTAAATATTGTTTGTAAATCCTCTCTGTCTTCATTTAGTTTCAACAATTCTACTCCGAAAATTCCAGCAAGTTGAGGCAATGTGAGGTAGTCTTCTGCTAACGAATTGGTCTAATGCATAAGTTCGGTTAGTTAGTTTAGTCTTGTAAAGAATACTTTAACTTACATGACAAAACTAGCCGATTGCGATAAAACTAAATTTAATTTGTGGGCATAACAATGAATAAATGTCGCTGTTTTACAATGTTTACGAAGTAAGCCATCGTGTTCTTCGGCCATAACAGCTGCCCTATCGTATGTTAGCATCACGAGTTTCCCAGTGTAGTCCAAATCACCTAATACCTTAAGACCATGTTGAAGAAGCGCGTTTGCTGTTCGATCCGAACTAACATTAGTGAAATGTAGAAATCTCTCGTCTACACTTCCTTTTGCACTGACATACCGCACTACAGTAGATAATTGAGATTTCACGCTAATATCAGATGTCTCGTGCATAATTAACACTACAAAAGGAGTTTTAGACAATTCAGCTTTGATTTCTTGAATCATTACTTTACCTACCGAAGGAATTAATTTATTTTGAATAGTTGACGAAACGCCACGAAATACTGTAGAATTAATTAAGTGACTTTTTAGGAGGTTGTTATTGTTTTCCAAGAAGACAAGCAGTTTCTATTAAATATTTCAGTATTTTTCTATTTTATGTGATCTGTTCATTGTACCGTTCGACTAAGAGCTTGTATTGATTGCTCAACGAAAATTCTATTCGTTGGTTTTTTTCCAAATAGGTGAATTTGTTTTGCACAGGCAAGGAGGTTAGCTGAGTCTCTATGCCTTTTGGTAAACCTATAAATGTTATTTAGATCGTCATAGCCACACGTATTCCAAAACGATTTTTCCCGTGAGAATAACAGACACGGCCAACAGAAAAGTTTGTTAAGTCCTTCACACCCGCAAAGCCAGTGTTCGCTTTCATAAATTTTAATACTAAGATGTCGCACACACGACTTCAGTTTTGTTGACATCACTAAACTGGATTTGGACTGTCCTTCTTGTACAATTCTTAGGTTTTCCGCAAAAGAAAACGAACTAAACGGGATTAATTTGAGTTTCTCAATTATAAACTCGCAAACCGCTGCTGTAGAGTATTCCAAAAGATGTAGTGCGGGTCAACAAATACAAGTAGTGGTACTTGTCAGAAACGATTGGATAAACCAAGCACCGTATTAAAATAATTTATTTTTCTAACATTTTAGTTTAAAAGTATTTACGAAAATTAAACTTATCTCAGTACGACCCTGTGTCAATGTTAGAAAAGGTCTTCACCGGTAAGCGGATTTATGACACCCTGCTGTGACGAACTTGTAAAATTTACTGTAAGCTAAGTAGCAATTAAGTCATAAATGCACTATATCTTTTGGAATACTATACCTGTATCACTTGTCGGCGCACCGCTACTGTTGTCTGTCATGTTGATGCGTTTGCGAAGTCGCATCACCTCACCACTTAAATAAACGTTCAGTAAACACCAACTACTGTAATACGTGTGGTCCCACGTGAATTTATGTTGTAATATGAAAAAAAGTTTATATTTTTTAAGGAAGTAAAAATTAGCTGCGGAAATTTGCGGGTCTTTTAGTAATCGATAAAAAGAACAAGCAGGAATACCTTTAAATTTATCTTTTGTTCAAATATTCTGTATATGTTCAGTTTATTATACTTTTTGAGTCTTAAACTTGTAACTAATGTGGACCGCATTCGTTTTTTTTTCGAAAAAATAGTAAAAGTATAAATAACAATAGTTATTTGTAAGTGCTAAATGAGGCCCGGGGCGGACCGGGACCACCCCATAGATACGCCACTGACCAAATGTTCAAAAATAAACTTTATTAGTCAAAATTGAAGGCGGATACTTTGGTATCGGTGAGCTAATTTTAGAATAACACTTCTGGGAATGCAAAGCATAACCACAATGAATTCCGTTTTTTTACTTTTTCAAATTTTGGCGGCTATTTTGATCATGTTCCCGAGGTTATATCAAAAAGATAAAAATATACGTTTCTCTCCTTTTGTGATGTAAAATACGATTCTAAAGTAAAAAAAAATTTTGAAAGTTTATCAAATTTCGGCGGCCAAAAAAACGAAGACAGCACTTTGTTTTTAGTTTTTAATGTAGAATCCAAATCTGAAGTCAAAATCTTAAAATTTAAAAAAATGCGGACAGACGGACTTTGCAAATTCAGTAAGGACTCTTTTGGAGTTCGTTGAAAACGACTAAGTTACAAATTTACTCGAAAATCAAATTGCCATATTGGAACTGCACCCGCAAACAAAGCGAACACGATTCTTTTTAACAAATTTGAAACTCAAGTCACTTTTTGTATTGAAAAACAATTAAAAATGATCTCAGTATGAATATTATATTTGATACTTTGTGCAGTGTAATAGTTCAGAAAAACGACATAATATTCGTCTTAAAAATATACAACAAATAGGAAGACAAATAACTAAGGAAAGAAGTTCGATCTCAATTATCTCGAAAAGTATTCGAGATATCGAAATACCGATTATGTATTTGTAATGAGGAGAACATCCTAAGTAAGTTGATTTCGTATATAACATGTCCTGTAAAGTTACGGCAACATGACAACAGACCAACAGACAGACTATGCCGAAAAATCGCCATTTTCGATCTTGATTATCTCGAGAACTATTCGAAATATCAAAATACCGATTATGTATTTTTAATCAGGAGAACATTCTAAGTTGATTTCATATAAAACATGTCCTGTAGAGTTACGGTAGCATGACAGCAGACCAACAGACAGACAATGCCTAAAAATCATCATTTTCGATCTCGATGATCTCGAAAACTATTTGAGATATCGAGATACCGATTATGTATTTGTAATCAGGAGAACATTCTAAGTTTGATTTCATATATAACATATCCTGTAAAGTTACGGTAGCATGGCAACAGACTAACAGACAGACGGAATGTACAAATTCAGATACGATTTTTTTAAATTTCGTCGATAAAACAAATAAATAAATAAAATAATTTCTATTTTCTACATCACTTTGGATAGCAGAGATGCCAATAGTACCTTATATACAAAATATTTAAGCAATTCTGAGAGTTATTTAGTTTTGACCGGCTTTTAGTCATTTTCGACCAGTGTGCTCCGGTCCGGCCGTCCGGGGTACAATGACCTGCTTTAAACACAGTATTGTAGATGGATGTGGTCGACTTGAATGCATTACGTCACGGCTGTTTTTTATGCGGCTGTCGCGTGGTTCTTCTCACGAGTGAGTTGACAAAGTCAACGAAACGAAACTAAATTTAAATACGGAAAAAATGCAAACAAAATATTTTACAAATTATTACAGGCGAAAGGGTAAAACGTAACGTAAGCTATCAGGCATATCACTTGACTTTGACTAATTAATCTAATTATAATTTAAAAATTGAAGGGGATGCGACTCATCACTCGCATCCATGCAAGATTAGCCACTGACAGCAGTGTTTTCTACTGCCTCACATTCTTCACAACAGGCACTGTTTCTCGTAGTAATTAGGAGCTGAGATTTAGACATTAAATGAGCAATTGAAGAAGTTGCAGTTTATAAGGGGTAGATCTACATCTTCAGAGTGTTATAACTTAATAAATTAGCTCTCTCTCTCAGAATAACTAATAACCTTTCTTAAGGTGCAGAAGGTTTTAAATCCATGTTGGTTAACTTTTTGCCAAACCTTCCAAATCAAAAGTGAAAAGTTTTAGATTGTAATAGTATTTGGAAGACCTCTAGTGCTTTTTAGGGCTGTCAATAGTATAAAGGTCAAAGACAAAATTCCGTTTGAGGACAGAGCTGCAGCATTCCAAACAATTGATTCCCGCTGAACGGTTTTTGCAATCACTCAGACACGTTGACAGATCTCAATGCTTTATGGCTCAAATAAGAAGAGATCGTTATTGTTTTGTTTTGATACTGGGTCATACAGGTGCCTCAGTCCAACTTCAGTATTATGGTACTAATCATCAATCTTGTTTCTTTATCGTTTAAATGAAAGTTAATTTTTTGAAATTCTAACATTTAGGACCTAAACAAATCTAAGGGAGCCTTAGTCCAATCTCAGTATTAGAGCACTACCAACCAAGAAAATCATTCTAGACGTTATTTATATTAGCTTCCATTGAAGTCATAAAGCATTGAAATTGACCAACTCGTGTTCGAGTAATTACGAAAACTGTTTTGCAAAACTCAACTGTTTAGAAGGCTACAGCACGTCCCTTAAATTTTGTATTTTTGATTACTAAGCTTTCCAAATATTATTAAATCTGACATCCTTTGCTTTTCTGCTGAAAGGTTTGGGAAAAAGTTATCCGTACAACTTTAAATATGAATTTCATAACCGCGGACTTACTTCCCACTCAAAAGTTTGAAATTATTTCATTAATTACTATAATTAATTCAATTATTTATCCTAAGAGAGCTAAGGTTGATATTACGAGTTAGAAAATTATTCAGATCACCAAAACTTCTCTAATCCTAGGTATACCGGAAATTTAGTGAGATCACTTTATTTTATTCTATCTTTTTGTCGGTTGGTAGTTCTATAGAGAAATAAATAACTCTAGAAGGTGGCGACCTAGTCAGACAGAAACTTGTTAGTCTTGTGTTGAAAATTGTAACAAAGTAGAACTGGAAAATAAATAAGTTGATCTGTAGTTTCTAGAGTAACTTTATTAACGTATTGAAGTTTAATGTGGTTCTATATTGTTTCTAGAGGATTTACAGCGAAAATAACATGGACAATTATTTCTAGAACATTAATTTTATAGCCAACTCTATTTGATCTTAAAAGGACGATAACGACGCCATAATAAAGTTCATAAACATTTGATTTAATTGAATTTCAAATTAAAATTGGTTATAAATTAGAAAACTTTTACAGTGTCTTAAAATTCCAATTTTGTACAAAATAATTATAACAAAGTTGTCACCGTGGGGATTATAGTTTCATAATTTAATCTTAATTTTTGTACGAGCTTTCATTGTAGATGCGGAAATTATACAATAAAGAATGTTATAGTTGGAATAAGAAATTTATTAACTGCTAGTTCATTACAGACAAATCTACAACATAATAGCAATGCCGTTTTAGATACGATGATGGATTGAAGAATTACGTACTATATAAGTAGTGTTACAATATTCAATCCTGAGAAATTTATCGCCTAAAAGTTTTGCTTATGTTAGTAGAATTTACATACAATTAAAAATTTTTTGATCACTTTCCAAATCTGTGATGACTAATTGCCTTCTGTGAACAATCTGAATAGGTACCTGCAAATTTGCTTGCAGCGATATAACCAGGACCGGCGCAAGGACGTGCAATTGAGAACTTGCTCAGCGCTGACTGACATTAAAAGTACCACGCTATTTACCATACAAAAACGCCTGAAGAAATGCTAGCTTAGGATAGCCATGTTTCAATAATTAACAATAGTGGACCACTACATGTTGTTTGATAGAGAGCAAATCCAAACTTTCAACCTAGTTTAGTTTTTTGAGAATGTTTAAAAAGTAGCAGCAACGAAACCAGCCAAGAAATGAACAGAGAAATAGAGAGAATGAGATTTAACGAGAGAGTACAATAGACAATTCCAATTATTTAAACTAATGAACTACTGATGGACAATTCTATATTTCCTTCTTTGAAAATATTATTTGAATTTCTTAAAGAGATCTAAACAAAAAAAACCGATCCAGCTGCATGTTGGCGGACTGAATGTGTCAATTGGTAATTTACATGGGAAAGCCAGCGGGTCACTGCTAGTGGTCTGGTAGAAAGCAAAGTTAAATCCTTAACCAGATTAGATTTTTCCAAAAAATCTAAACAAAGAGAGTCGATGAAATTCCGTGTGAACCTAGGAGAAGACCTAGTGGACAAAGCGTCCAGACAAACTAACTTATCTGGTTATGCTAGTGGGTCATTGGAGGTTTCTTAGTAGATAGCAAACTCTAATCATCAGTGAATAGATTCTCTTTAAAAATATATAATGAAAGTGAGCACCAAAGCTGCGAGATCCATCCTTAGCTTGCGCTATCCCCATTAAGCTAAGTTTTATCTCAGCTGAAAGAGGAGTGGCAAAAGAAAGCGTAGAATAGACCAAACATCTTTAGTCTCTTAGATTTAGTTTGATTTCTTTGAGAAATATAAAAAAGTGGCGAAGGGAAGAAGAAAATAGCGGGACCCGTAGGTAAGGTTACAATCAGGTTAGCTAGCTACTCCCAAAAATTCTAAAAAAGAACAGAGACAATGCAAATTAAGTACATGCAGGGTCAGCGCAAGGACGTACAAATGAAGCAACTTGCAGTAAGCAGCGCCGTGGTAACTAGGTAACTGGACAGCTAAGACTGACATTAAATGTACCATGCACAACCCTGTTTACCATACTGATGCGTCTTAAAAAGCTCTTTCATAGGTGCCAAAATGTCCTAGCTCCAACCCAGGATACAACAGAACATAATTGAAGAAACTAGAAGCTGTAAATTTGTTGGACGATAATCGTTTGCTTTAAACCTTGTGACTTATAATAGTACGGCGAGTTTCAGAACATCCTTAATTCAACTTACAGTTTATTGTATATGGACCTAAAATCTAAAAAGTCAAAATCGTCTTCTTGTTAACTTTCTTGATAGAAACGGCTAGAAACAGTATAAGTAGGCCACGCTGCGCAATAATGGCAAAGACGTCCCTATAGATTCTGGATATTCCTGAGGTGTTGATTTCATAAAAAGATAATTAAATGAGAATTGACAGTAGTTGAGAATATATTACTAAAATAGGAAAGCACAAAGATAAATACTAAATCAAAACATGTAGTAGTTGAGAAAAAAGTAGGCTAATTATTTCAGAATTACAAGATTTAAGAAGTCAGAAGGGATCGCGAATACGAAGTAACATGTACTCATTGAATTTTAACTGAGAAATTTGAAATAATAGTTATCAATATTGCAAATGTCTGTCCAATCACCAAAACCTTTACTGGACATGAGTAGTGCGTTTTTTTAGATTTCATCTCACAAACTTAAGCTTATGAGTTTACATCTTTTTTGTAACCAGTGGTATTATCGTAGGTTTGCCTTTTAAAATTATTGAAGTAATTGTCTTTGGTTCCGGCATATACATGAATACATTCACTATTTGGTCGCATAGGTAAGTCACCCTTTTTAGTTTTCTGGACCATCGAATCAACATCTCGATATTAGTTTACTGTAAGACGACGTGAAACTAACCCTTTTTTATTTCTTTTGATTTACTTTTAAATTGAAATCTAATGAATTTATCACTCATACGAGGGTGGTCCTACAATGAATTGGCCTGACAAGGTTGCACAGGGAAAAATGAAATGAAACACATTACTTTTCAATATTTTTAATGCCTGTATAAGCTTTTCTTTCAAAATAACTTAAGACAGCTGTTTTCAGGTCATTGTTGTTTTTTGAAAACTTTTTTCCTTGAAGATCCTTTTTTAGGTTGGGGTATAAATGATAATTACTGGTGGCTATACGGCGTGTGTTCCAGCTCAGTGAAACCATAGTCGCTGGCAGCCTTTGCAACAACAGCTTTGCAAACAGGCGCATTATCGTGTTTACGGAGAATTTCTTTTTTTAAAATGCACCATTAGAGCTCCTTGCGAATCTCAGAAAATAGTGCACATAATCTTCTGGGTCGATTGTGACACTCTTGCCTTTTTTGAAGGCGTTTCTTCCTTGTAACGCCACCGTATCGTTTTGCGTCTGCTTTCAGGATCATAATAAAGCACCACCGTTTTGTCCCTGGTCACTATTAGGTCAATTATTTGTTTGGAATTTTTGCGTCACTGTTCTAGAAATGCAGAAGCACATCGGACAAGTTCCTGTTTTTTAACTTCTGACAAAAGCTCCGATACCCATCTTGCACTCATTTTACTCATGTGAAGATGGTCTTGCAAAGCACAATGAACAATGCTCTTCAAAAGCGCCATCTTTCTGCAAACTTTCTTACTTTTAATCGGCGCTCACTCGACACTTTCTCTTCAATAAGGGAAATTGTTTCAGGCGTGAGCACTTCCTTCAAGTGCAACATCCTCCATGGTCTCGTGTCCAAAAAAGAAATCTTCTACCCAGTTCTTCACAGTGCTATATGAAGGGGAAGCATGACAGTAAATGCCATTCAAACGTTCTTTAATTTCAGCTGGCGATAGACCTTTTTTGAATAAAAATTCTATTACACTCCTATACTTGATTCTAGATATCTTGCGAACACGCGTTGATAAATTCCCTGTCGATCATAAACAAATGCCTGAAGACCATGTAACTTTGACAGTAAACCAACAAAAGGTGTGAAAATTCAAAACTACATACGATGTTGCCACAGAGCTTTTAGAAGTACATCAGACCAACTTATTATGGGACCATCCATCATCTTAGTATCTTACACTCAATCTCTGATTAAAGAAATTCGCTTGTACGTAGGTACTAGGTTTGCAAAACATTCTTTTGTCTTCGCATTGACCCATCAAAATTGTCTTTAATACTCCAGTCATAGTACTGGGCGGCTAGGAAAACCCAAAACAGCTTTTTGGATAAAGAAGTAAAATTGTAAATCCCTGGCCAATGCGATGTTTGTCACGTTAAAAATCCGTATTACGAATTTCAAGACCTTCAACCAGGTAGAATTCTAGTGTGAGTAAAGTGAAAAGAATTTACGCCGCTTCTAGATCTCACCAGACCAATAATCATGGTTAATGTCATTAAACAAACGAATACTTGGTAACTATTAGTTGAACGTCCGATGATTAACTCAAAACCGCGGGTTCGATTGCGATCGAGGTCTTGAGATGTTTCGCATGGAAGAAATCTGTAGTAGAATACCATTTCTCAATGAGTATGTAAAGAAGTCATTCTGTGCGACTTAATAGGCTCCACGTTAGGAATTGTTACTGGCGGGGGTTGGAATACCATTATAGCTGAAGCCATGAAATACAAGAGATCTTCTGACACTAAAGTCTTGTGGTAGTTACAGCAATCCCTGCTTCTTAGATTCGCTGGGGTAAAATCGTTTTACCGAAGATAAGCATTGTCAAGTAAAAAATTTCAATTTGTAAACATCAATAACGGGTCGTTACTGTCTAATTTTAGTAAAACATTTGGGGTAATTTCTATCCATATTTAAAGAAAAATTGGCTTTAAGACAAGTTAAGAATAATGCAAAACGAAGTAGTAGCTTGATTCTAGCTGATTTGTAACATTTAATCGACCCGGTTTTAAATGTACATAACAATTATTTAGTTATTTTTTGTACCCAAAACTAATTCGTCTCCAATCTTACTTTTATTAAGCAAAAGATATCTTTACGCTGTAAAAAAGAATGATGGAAAAATTTATAAAACAAACATCATTAGTTACTTACGGATTTTCCTGCAAATCGGTGAAGTTAATTTGTTTAAGTAAACAGTGAGATTCTGTACTGACCAACTGCCGTGATGAAAATATCAGATGTGTTTTATAAAGTTAAAGATTATTCAGGAACGATAAATCAATAAAAAAATAAGGATATCGTTATTGCATTATTTAATTCTAATCAAGCTTTAATATCATTTAGAATTCTGATCGTTGAAATTTCTTGTACTCTATAGTACTCTATAATTTTCACATTTTGCTATCACCAGGACAAAACTTAATGGAATTCTAGAAAGTTTAAATACTTCTTGGGAAGTGATAAATTGCAATAGTTGTTATCCAGTTTAAACACAGGAGAATTCAAAGTTGCATATACGTACATGCTGTATATCTAATGAAGAATTTAATTGAAATATTTCAAATTGTTGCTAAATTTCTCCCCTTTCTCCTTTTATTGAATTGACTTTAAAACTCTGCTGTTGCCTCTACTGCAAAGTGCTCACAAACAGATAAAAAGGTAAGAGCAGTCAACAGTTGTTGACTAAAGGGAAAAAGGTAAATTCGCAAGAGTTCTACACAGACACACAAAACTTGGTTAAATTGATTAGCGGGCCCTCTTTTTCACTCTGTCTCATTTTATTACTACCGAACATTAATTAGCGTACACATTTGTCGGGCAGAATGTTTTCATAAAATATACTTTCTTCTATCTAGCGGAGTGAGTATGCCCCTAAAAACATTTTATTTTGTAACAATGATTATTTTAGTATACCTCTATGTATAAGAGAGAGAAATCGCTGCTGGGAACTCGAGCATTTGCCATGGAATTCTGCCTAATGCAGAACCCCCAGGGCTGTTTGCTTTTCTTTTGGAAAACTCGGCTCTTGTAATATATATATATTTTACCTACCAGGGGGTTGTATAATTAAAAAGGAGGCAAGCAAAAGCAACTAGTTTCTACATAAAATAATGATAATAATTATGAGGGCTGGTATATAAACACGACAAATACCGTGTCACAGCGAAACAATTAAAAACTTGGCGACACAACCTTTCTGTTCATAAAATAACGTTCATCTGATAAAAGGTACGATCGCAAAATGCGCTTACTATATTTTATCAATAATTTTCGCAATTTTATAGTCTACAGCGAAGAAAATAATTCTAACAATGTCATAGGTGTGTGTAAAAGTTTTTACGACTTCCGAAGGGATTTGCTAGTTACGGCAAAGAACGAGTTGGTTATGAAATAAAATTCCATGTTTTATGTTTTATGATAATAGTGACTTACAAAAAAGTGTGAAATTAAAAATCGGAATTGTTATTTATGCCGATCTATTAAATCACGGTTTGATTTTAAACGTTTGTTCCCCTTTTTCTTCCTTTTTTTGCTTTTGCGAGGAAGATTGATGGCATATCCAAACTAAAGAACTTCCGTTTTGACAATTCGATTCGCCCGATCTATAGAAGAAAATTCTTTTCTGTTATTTTGAACTCGCGACTAATGCTAATCGAACGCTTTGAATTTTAAAAGAATTTTAGATGAGTAAAATAGGGTCGTAGTAGGTTCAATGAAATATTTATTTCTGTAAACGTGTTTGGTTTCCGTGTTTAATGGGACATATCCCACTTTTGGCATTTATGTATTACCAGCAGGTTCTATTGCATGCTATGAAAGTAAAAGAAAGATGAATTAATAAATCATAATTCCTGTCTGAGATATTTTTGTTACTTAGCATGCCTGGATCTTCATTAATTATTTGTCTTGTGGAACAACAGAATGATGATAATGTCTTATTTCGCTATAGTGTTCTGGTTTTATTTTGCCCCCGCATTTAATTTTAATATCAAAACAACATCAGCTTGCTAATTCACTAACGTCCTTGAATTTACCGAATTGAAGCAACAATATTCCTCCAAAGGTACTCATAATTGGGTTGAAGTAACGCCTTTCAACATGAAATTTCATTTTGTATGTAATGTTGAATTAAATATTCTATTCTATTTCTGTTAGGAGTAGCATTAGACTAAGTTAAAAATTAGTTTTTTTTATAAAAATAGTCACTCAGACAAGACTCAAACATGCGTGTTCAACGTTATGTTGGGCGTCTCAATCTCTAAACCACCAAGTCTTTTTTCAAAAAGTAGTTTAGACTTGAAATTTGAATATAGACAATATTAAATACACCACCAACAAAATAATGAATGTTTAGAGTAATAATAACAAAAAACGTCAATTATTATATATTTAAAATAACCTTTTGTTCAACAGACAGTTTTTAATAACGACCGACCGCAGATAGCTGCACATTATCCATCTTTACCAAACCTTGCTTTAAATATTACATTCGTGTTTATTTTATTATCCTTGTTTAATGAACCCTTTTTCCTGCTTAATGCACTTCACTTCAGAACAGACGCAGAAAAGCGTACGTCCTGACGCAATGCGTAAGGGTCTCCTACTAAATGAAAAACACTAATTATACAAATAGATTTTCATAGTCGTAGGGATCTCGCGTGCAGCTTTTGTTCGAGTTCCACTACTGCTTCAGATTTTATAAAAATTCAACATTTTCGTTATCTGTCCCATTTGACTTGAACACTTATTGAAGATGAGTAAAATTTAGGAATTATTTAATTGCCAATTAAATTCTATTTATAAAGGATAAGAAGGTTAACCTTTAAAATGATGGTTTCACTATAAGCCCATATCGATTAGTATTTATTCCTAATGAAGCAAGGCAACGTGAAATATTTAAGGCAGAATTATATAACTGTCGTAAAGAAATAAGATCGTTTTCGATTTTTTATAGGCATTTAATGCCATCATTCAATAATTTCTGTATTATCCAGTTGCATTCTTTTTTATTTCTCAGCAGCAGAGGTAAATAACGTTTAGCATTATGTCTTTTTATTAATTCTAGGTAAGAAGACCTATTGTTACATTTATAACGTCTAATTTAAAAATTTTCCACTTAAATCTGGCCTTAGAACAAACGACATACGATATTTCTTGATTTATACTTTCATAATTTATCCGAGTAGGGTCATTTAGAGGTACACTTCCTTGTTTCTGGCCCATTTATTTTAAGATAAAGCTTTCATTATGCATAATTTCAGTGTTAAAGTTGTATAATGCGCCGAAATTAAATTTATGAAAAATAAATTTTAATTAGTTTGGTGAATGAACTCTTGGTTACAAAATTACTTGGATATTCAAAATTTGTAAATTGGTTCATCTTTCGATGAAAGTCAAAGTAAAGTTTGTAAGCTTCTGTAAGCTAAACATATCTAGTTTTGGACACGTAGTATAATAAAATTTCTAAATGTATAGTCTAATGATCAGTAAAATTTAATATAGCGATTAATGATCTAACCAGTTAGAATATCACAACTAATTTTACTGATCACGCAATGTCAGAAAATAAAAGATGTTAAACAAACAGGTTCATTATACCATACGAGGGTGGTCTGAAAAGTTTCCGACCTAACAAAGACACAAGACATTTTTTCTGAAATTTTTTTTTTATTTTTCAACATAGTCTCCTTGTAACTCTACACACTTCTCCCAGCGATGCTCCCATCTCTGTAACCCGTCCAAATAGTACTCGGCATTTTTCTCTGCAAAATAATTGTTCACGAAGGTGATTGCCTCTTCATTTGACGAAAATCTTTGTCCTCCGAGCGCAATTTTTAGATGAGGGAACAAAAAGAAGTCGCTTGGGGCTAGATCTGGTGAGTAAGGCGGATGGTCAAGCAGTTCAAACCGTAATTCGTGGATTTTCGCCATGGCAACCGCTGAGGTGTGAGACGGTGCGTTGTCTTGGTGAAACAGGATTTTCTTTTTCTGCAAATGTGGCCGTTTTTTCGCAAGTTCTGCCTTCAGCTTGTCAAGTAATGATGCATAGTATGCTCCTGTAATGGTTTTTCCTTTTTGAAGATAATCGATTAAAATAACTCCATGACTATCCCAAAAAACAGTCGCCATCACTTTCCCAGCCGAAAAAACAGTTTTTGCTTTTTTTGGAGCCGGTTCCCCCTTTGCAGTCCACTGTTTGGACTGTATTTTTGTTTCGGGCGTATAATGGTGTATCCAAGTTTCATCTACAGTAATTAATCGGCGCCAAAACTCGGATTTATTTCGCCTAAACTGCGCCAAAAGAGCGTTGGAAATATTCATTCGAACACGTTTTTGGTCTAACGTGAGCAAACGCGGCACCCAACGCGCGGACAGCTTTCTCATGCCTAAATGTTGATTTAATATGTGACAAACACGTTATTTTGACATGTTCATAACCTCTGCTATCTCTCTCACTTTAATTCGGCGGTCGTCTAGCACCATTTGGTGAACTTTGGCGATGTTTTCGTCGGTAGTTGCAGTTTTTGGACGTCCCGAACGTTCATCGTCTCCCAAGCTCTTACGGCCACGTTTAAATTCAGCAGCCCAAAATTTCACTGTGGTAAATGATGGTGCAGAGTCCCCATACACAGAATCCAACTCATCTTTTATTTGCGAAGGCGTATTGCCTTTCAAAAACAAATATTTAATGACAGCTCGATACTCGATTTTGTTCATTTTCACTAAAAAACTCACATCAACTCACTCAAACGACTGTTACATAAAAACTGCGCGTCCAAAATGGCTGAAACTTTGGTGAGTAACTGTCAACAGATGAACAACGAAATTCAGTAGCTTTTATTTACGGGTGCTGCCATCTTCACGTTGAGGTCGGAAACTTTTCAGACCACCCTCGTATGTCCTAGATTGGAAAGTGTTGTATTAAATTTATAAAAATTAAATAAATTGCGCAAAATAACCCAACAACCCCTCTTACTAGAAGATAGTTTTTCCCAGAATTCTCTTGAGTCACTAAGATACAAAAAACTCACTCTCACTCGCTTGTATTCTGAAACATATTCTTTCAGTCTTTCTATTTAATCTTATTCACTCCAAAGACTCCGGTTACTACAGGCATATACTGTGCTATAGATATAATTGTTAGAACAGTGGTTCTTAACCTTTTAGTGATGAGGGACCATTTGACTAAATCTTTGTCTTGTCATGGAAACTGTTTAGCGATGATATAAATTATTATAAGGTTGTTCGAAACCAAGAGTATTATATTATTTGCGAAAATTTTAATTATATTATTTTAGTGCGATTTTTGTAAGTGCATACTGTTTACCAACTGCTGAATCCTTGGTTCAGTGCTACTCAAAGCTAAACGCATGTTGCCATTGGCATTCAAACGATTTCAATGTTTATTTTTAATTATCAAAAGCGCTGAGAATCCCTGCTCGCATTTGTCCTCGTAGTAAGGAAAATAGCGATTGAATTCATTTTTCAAGTTTTGCAAATGAAGTGTAATGTTCTTTTGTATTCCTTTTTAAATCTCAGCACACTGTCTGTCAATATATGGATTCAGCGAATCAAACGCAGAAAAGTTCTCTCTTTCGACTGTTGATCAATAGTTCGATTTTAGCGATAAACGCACTGATTTTATCTTCAAATGCAAATATGTTGCTCGGGCCTTCCAACTTCATATTTCCTGACCCTTGCAGCTGAAAGTTCAATTTATCTAGTTGTGCGAAAAAATCCATTAAATAAGCAAAATATATTTGAAATTTGAACTGACAGAACTGATCCAATAACTCTTTGTTTTACTTATTAGTTAAGATTAATTTTATTTCCTCTCTCAGTTCGTACAACCTCGAAAACATGTTTTCTTTGGAAAGCCAACGCACTTCGGTGTGAAAAAGCAGCGTTTCGTGTTCAGAGTTCATATCAGCGCATAATTCTTGAAGAGACAAGTATTAATGCGCTGCTTTTAATAAAGTTGACTACTTTTATAGCTGTTTTCATCGCAATAGGAAAGCATTCCGGGAGCGTTTTGGCAGCCAATGCTTGACGATGAATAACACAGTGCGTCGTTATTGCAGACGGATTTTTTTAAATCAAAGCTGCAAGACCAAAGCGGGAACCAAGTACAAAACCTAGCAAGCTTTTGCCACATAAGTCCATGTTTCTGAAAATACTGACTTATTACATCCATAACGTCTGTACCTTGCGACGTCGTTTCTAGTTCTTGAAAAAACAGTAACTCCTCTTGGAACGTTTCATTGTGATTCGAAAATCGAATAAATACAAGTAGTGGACAACAATGTGAAACGTCGGTAGATTCATCACACTGTAGTGCAAAATAGGGCCTACATTTTATCTTGTCAATAATTTGTTCTTCAATATCATTTGAAATTTTTTGAATACGTGACTTAACTGTGTCATTTGATAGTGGAATTCCACGCATTTTCTTTTGAGCTTCCTACCCTAAAAGCTCTTCGGCAGCTTTAAGCATGCAAGGCTTTATTAGAGATTCGCTAATTGTGTGTGCTTTTTTGGATTTGGCAATCTATTTTGAAATTTTAAACGATGCAGCCAATGTTTTTTCCGATACTGCATAACCTGTTCTGCTGGATCCAAGTTTCATGTTGTTTTTAATTAGTTTGCCTTCTAAGAATTATCGCGGACGGTCACAATAATTCGGATGTACGGTTTTAAAATGACGTTCCAATTTTGCCGGCTTTAAAGCATCATTGGCAAGAACAGTTGCGCATATTACGCATGGAGGTCTAGTCTCCCTATTTATTTCTATTGAAGTAAAACTCAATTGAATATAATTGCCGTCATGCTTACGTTTTGGTGGCATTTTTCTGAAAACCAAATAAGTCTATTATATTTAACTATTCGTAGGTCCTACCTACTTAGTAACTTTTATAATTTTAACTTTGACAATGGTCGCATAAAAATATCTATAAAATAAAACTAAAGAAAAAATAAATAAAATCGATGACACATAAGCGTTTTAATGACAAACATCTAAAACTGGGTACAAAGTAAATCGCAATTAAAAATATACCTAGCAGATTTAACAAACTAACATGTGACGTGGTCTAGTATAGTATTACAGTACCTAAAGGGTTTTCCAATAAGAGGTGTTATTTTGAATAGCCCGCTATTTCGGTAGATGTCACTTTTGAAGCTATCATTTTTTGACATTTGACAAGTAGAAACTACGCCATTAATAAATATGGAACGATACACGCTTCAACAACGCATTGAAATTATTAAAATTCACTATAAAAATGGTGAAAATTTGGCAGAGACGGTTCGTAAAACTCGAACATTTTTGGGTCACCGTGAAGCACCTTGTCGGACCGCAATACAGAAATTGGTGAAAAAATTCGAGCTCTTGGGACAAGTTAGTGATGTGAAGAATAAAACCCGTGCACGTCGCTCAAGAACAGCCGATAATATTGCTGTTGTAGTCGAAAGTGTTAAAGAAAACCCAGGTTTTGTCCATTCCTCGTCGTTCTTTGGAATTAGCCATTCCACAAACGTCATTACACCGTATTTTGCATAAAGATTTGGGTCTTAAGGCTTATAAAGTCCAGTTAACACAAGAACTCAAGCCGGCCGATCATCAACAACGTCGTGTCTTTGCTGATTGGGTCGTTGAAATGCATGAAAATGATCCAGAATTCCATCGAAAAATCATCTTGAGTGATGAAGCCCATTTCCACCTCGGTGCCTTCGTCAACAAGCAAAATTGTCGGATCTGGGGCTCAGAAAATCCAAGAGTTATTGTTGAAAAGTCTCTCTATCCTCAACGTGTGACTGTTTGGTGCGGTTTATGGTCCGGCGGAGTCATTGGACCTTACTTTTTCGAAAATGAGGCTGGAGCAACAGTTACGGTGACTGGATTGCGCTATCGAGAGATGATTAACGATTTTTTATGGCCGGAATTGGATGGTATTGATCTGGACAACGTTTACTTTCAACAAGACGGCGCTACGTGCCACACAAGCAACGAAACCATTGATCTTTTACGGAAAAAGTTTCCGGACCGTGTTATCTCTCGAAGAGGTGATCACAATTGGCCACCGAGATCTTGTGATTTAACACCTTGCGACTTCTTTCTTTGGGGCCACGTGAAAGAGAAGGTCTACGCCAACAGCCCAGCGTCGATTCAAGACCTCAAAGATGGAATTCGTGAGGCTATCGAGGACATAGGGCAGCCACTTTGCGATTTGGTTATGGAAAATTTCATGAAAAGGATATTGTCCTGTAAGCGTGGTCGTGGTGGTCATTTGCCTGATGTTATTTTCCACTATTAACGGCATACCTTCCTCTTTATAATGAAATAAACATCCGATCATTTATATTAAAAAATGGCACTTTTCTTTGAATATCAAAATAACACCTCTTATTGGAAAACCCTTTACTTAGTAGACTTAACGTGTGACATAACAAACAAAAAACGTTTTATTTTACTTACGTATTAAAATCAAGAGCAGTTATTTTATAAACCTTCGTAGTCTCGAACGATTTTTGCCTAAATTTTGCTGTTAAACTTGAAAATCAAGAATTAGCAGGCGCCCATAATAACGAAAGTTGTTGAGCTAAAACAAATGCGAACGGAACGAACGCAACGAACCGAGCGAGACACTTGCTACACACCTCCGCGCCCGCGCCTAGCCGCGACTCCGTCCGCTATCGGCTACTTAACTTTGACGCGTCGTTGACTTGTTGTCATTTATTTAATAATTTTAACAATTGTATGATGCCTTCGTGGACCACCAGTGATCCGCGGACCACCGGTTAAAAACCACTAATGTAGAGAGAGGCTAGTCAGTACAAGATAGAATTTAGGAATTTTCAATCTGAGGGTTGCAAACCTCAAAGAAATCTAATTACTTGTTTGTTAGTTGAATTCAAGCGTTAACTAGGTTTTGATCTACCTGTAACTTTGAATTTATCTATTTTTCAACAGGTATTTCCTCTTAATTCATTTGATGAATGAAATTAAATTAGACACTTCCCTACACAATGTTTCATTTATTTTTTCCTACACATATTTTTCTCATCGGGTAAACTTTATCAGTGACACTTTCTTCTTGGAAAATCTGTCATCTGAGATTTAAAATTAATTTATTAGAAATCTAAGGTAGATATGTTTGCAATAAGAATTCCATGCTATATATATTGAATAAGATTAACCCATCTACTAACACCCCTCACCTGCACCTATAGGCAACCGACCAAAGCTAGCTAGGCCTAACAAAATTTTCCACTCTCCGAAGAAGGAAAACCTGCTATGTATATGGGTCGCTAAAAAGTAGGGAAACACGCTACTCCCGCAGAAACGGTAAGAGATAGACAAATGAAACTTGGAGATATTAAAGTAGGCATTGTTTGCCATGTTTTTCAAGGAGAGTTAAGATCAAATCTTCAATTGTTTTTTCGTACGGCCGCCATCTTGAGTTTCTTTAAATGGATCACCGTGTATATGACCCCATATCTCGATAGGGATTTTAAAGGCGAATCCAATAATATAAGAGCTGCTATACTTATCTTGAAAGGTTTTGGAGGTAATCGCTATTCTTTTGTCAAGGATTTCTTAACTTCAAGGACGGATTCGTAATGCAAGTAGTTCTTCCCGATTATTTCCAAAATTCCTTCGAACATCTCAAAAGAGATTGTTTCATTGCCAAGAAGTTAACGCAGCGCATTTTGAACACTTCTTATAAAATTATATTGTGTTTTCGTTATTATCAATTCGTCACTATTTGGTCTTATTCCACCTTTTTAGTTTGTTCTAGCATTGATCTATTATTTTAAATAAGTAGTCTAAGGGCGAAATTTTTATGGTTTTCTTTTACTTTAATTACTTATAAAATAATTGCACATCATGTTTTTATTTCCATTGCGCTTGCTGTTTCACGGGTAACTCGATTTTGATAGAAATTATCCTTGACAAAAGAATAGCGATTATCTCCAAAACCTTTCAAGATAAGGATAGCAACTCTTATATCATTGAACTTGTCTTGAAAATCCCTATCCAAATATTGTGTCATATACAGGGTGTTCCGTTTAAACAAATTGTGTATGGCGGCTGTACAAAAAAGCAATTGAAGATTTGTTTTTAATTACCTTCCCAAAACATAAAAAAAATACCTACTTTAAGCTCTCAAAATTTCATTTGTTTATCTCTTACCGTTTCTGCGGGAATAGCGTGTTTCCGTACTTTTTAGCGACCCTGTATATGTATATATAAAAGGCTAACGAGACTAGAGCCCAAAAGTAATGTGACTTTGTATGCTTTGCTAGGATTTGTGGAAAAAATTACAACAACCCGATGTTTGTTATGTAACGGTTTCTCTGTCTGTGGAGTTCTCATTTTGTACCTTTCTTGAAGATAATGTCCCGTTCTTACTAGTCTTATTCTATATTATAACGTTATGACAAACTAACTTTAAGCTTTGACCTGACATTTTCTTATAGAGCGATATGGCATAAAAACACCATCTCATTGTTTTACGCCCATTAAGATCCAAGTTTTCCAAATACCCAATGTCAAAAAGCTTGACTGATTAAAGGCAAAACGGCACTTATTAAAGATGACTATAAAAAGCACACTGCAGCCAACCAAATTTTTTATAGTATCATTAATTTTTCATTCAATTCGAATTTATTCTAAATTACCTTTAATTCTATTGTTTTCACGACTTTCTCTGGTTTTTATAAGTGTTCAACATCAAACCTTAGCCAATTTTAATTGAAAACTGACGCTCTAACATAAAGCAAGAGTTGCCAAATAGTAGAAAAGTTAGAAATTTCGTAGGCGAGAAGCTCGAGAAACGCGAATGACTGTAAGATGTAAGTAAAAGAACAAAGTAAAATTGATAAAGGAAACTCGGCTACTGTTTCCAAAAAGCTGATTAAAGCTTTTTGCTTCAGACATCTTCGCCAAAATTCAAAACAATCCATAATGATTAAAATAAAACGTGAAAATTTTAATGTGAAAAACGTCATTGGAGATAAAAGAAGTATAAATTACTTATCCATTATTTTTTTAATGTCCAATTAGTCTAAGAAACCAACATGATTAATTTGAAATTGTCAGAGAGTTTGCTCTTCTCAGGCTTGAAGATGTGGTTCATGTGTTTTCTATTTATATCAACAGTGTGACTGCTTGGTTTTGCAGTTTCCCGATGCATAATGTGGCTACCTCTATTTGACGTTTTTGACTGTTGCCGGACGGCCATTATGGTTTCGAACCTTAAAGGGTCATTTTCTGTTTTTAGTTTCTCATAAATGATGTAACAAAACCTTGTGTTACAATAATACTCTTCAATAAGACTTCTTTAGTCGTAGCCCCCTAAACTCAGTAAGTTGCCTTGAGCGTAGGTAAGGAGATTATATCATTTTTAGTATTAGTAGTTGTAGTATTATTATCATTTCTAGAATTATCTAGTATTTAAAAATACTGCTGTTTTGATCTTTTAATTTGTTTTTATAATATACATATTTTACACTTGTATGTGCTTACTTTATGGTTACTGCTTGTGGATGATTTTCTTCTCTAATTAAAATAACATTATAACTACATTCCTGTTTTATTGTGAATCTGGGCATTGCATCAATTAAGACTTTCAGTATCTGATTATCAGTTTCCGTAAGTATATGCATAGGTTAGAATATTTGTGTTTTTGAATCTGACCGGGTTTAATCGAGAAAAACACTGACATTTCTGGGAATCATAGGGGAGTATTATACACTAACAGTCCTTCATTATAATCTAAGAGGGACTGTATCTGAAGACCCAACCCTACATTCTAATTTTATCAATGCAGTGATGCCTAAATCATTACATTTAAAGATTCGTTTAGATTAATCTTGTTTTCAATTTTTTAAGACTTTTCTTCATGAGGTACCAAAGTTGGTATATAGAACGTCCCTTACACAATATTTCTGGTTGAAATGAAAAATTGATATAATTCTTACTTTAAATAAGAGAGTGGCAAAAGTTATGAATTGAACAAAAGCAGGTCTGTCACGCATAATATTGTTTTTTTGTTTATAATGTACTGTTGATATTACATCTTGATATGGAGTAATATGTTAGAGATACAAGTGGAAAGTAGCAACATTCATTTCTAACAACCGACACAGTGTGCTAATATAAGAAATGTTATTCGTGCATTCTTATTACATAATATAAGGTAATTTTTTAGGCTCTGAATTTTATTACTAACTTATGAGTGTTTCTCATTTAAAAAAACCTTTTAAGGTAAGTAAACATAATAATAACATTACGCTGGCCAGTCCTTACAGGTGTTATATAATTTTGAAACTTTAATCAGATTAAAGCGTTTTACTTTACAATTAACACTAGTAAAGCTTATGGGGAAAACTGACAACGGATAAATAAATCGAAAGCTTCTAACACTTAAGTCCATAAATGTTGTTTCAGCTTGCTATTAAGTCTACGTAGGAGGGTATCCATTTGTTGGTACCTTATATTCAACCCAATTTAACCAGTAAAAATTCTTTTAATTGATTAAAAGCTTAATTCTTCTCATCTTATAGCTTGGTTAAAAATAATTTTTTTAAGAAAGCTGTCATAGTTAAAAAACAAAAAATAAAATTTTGAGCAATTTAAACAATGGAAATAAAAAAAAACAAGCGAAAGATAAACTTTTGAATGCCATTCAGTAAATTCATTACTCTAATTGTTAAGGAAGACAAATACTTGAAACGGTAACGAGTTCTGAACGATTTCTAAAACTCTCTGTTTAGAGTAACTTAATAAAACTTCATGTTGTAAAACACGTTTAGGAAATTCTGACTCTTAAAATATTATTTGCCTCTATCTATATATCTAAAATTGAATTAGGATATTCTTAGATAAAGTTTTTTTTTATTTAATCAATTTTCCATTTCTTCAATTTCAAAGCGTACCTTTCTCGGTTAGCTGTTTAAAAGATCAAGATTTTTGCACTTCATTGCGAAGTAGTCTGTATAAAGCCTACGACTATAGATGCAACAAGTGATCAATTTAGCTGTAATTAAAAGTATTAAGCACTCTTTAATTATCTCGAATTTGCTAACATTTCCTTGATAAAATTCAAAGCTTGAAGTAACACCCTTTGATCAATATTTCCTAGAGTATCACATCAAACAGCTATGAGAAAAAGTAATTAGTAAAGATGCTCTGTATGAAGTAGTAATATGATTTCGAGACGCTTTCCAACGAAAATTTAAAGTTCTATGTTTCTATATAGCTAACTAAGAAGAAATGAATTTAATATTTTGTTTCAAAGGGTCAAAATTGAGAGAGCAAAGTTCGTTAATTATCAAAGTTTGTACTTCGTCGAGTTTATCCAACTAAATTTACGTCGGTCGGGTAAAGTAAAGTTGATGGACAACTATCAAATTTATCTATATTATGTTACATGTAATGTCTTCGTACATTTTAACACGATCTTTGAGCAACACCTATAGATAGACTTTTGCGGTTTTTATCCGAACAATTATAAAAACTTTTTAATCTTTTTTAGTTTCTAAATTAAATAAAATAAATAAAAACAACTTGAGAATTTCTTACAAAAAATTGTTTGACTAGACCATCTATTGACCTTTTCAGTAAGATTAGTTCTAAAACAGTTGTTTATTTTTATAATTTGCTTTTGTGTTCCTTTATTTGTTTACAGTTGTTTGTTCACAAGAGAGAATAAAATAGATGATGATAAAATGACCAAGAAGTACAAATATATAACATTCCTACATCTCTTATGATTACCATCCTTTTCTTTTCAATATGAGGCAAATATCACGAAATAGAATTATTAACTTAGTTTATTACTATTTTCCTAATGACATTATAACTTCTTGTTATGTCACTCTAGAGTGCTCCTCATACTTTAACCCTCTTGGAATACTGGCAGGTATAGAAGCTTACGACGTCCACCGATCAGCATTTCTGTTGTTTGGAAACGGGTCACGCGCCGCTCTCAACGGGCTTCACCATCTGACCTCTTTGAGAGAGCTAATCGCGAACAAGGGCCAGGCTGCGCCCTCCCAAACAACTACGGATTTTTAAATTTATTACTATACACAGTTAACTTGACTTTTTCCGGTTTCACACGCGATCAAATACAACTACGTCTATAATTTTCCGTAGGAATAACGGCCTAAATGCTAATTAAAAGAAGTAGTCTTAAACGTAATTCTTTTTCCCCTTTAATAATGTCCAGAGTTGGGCATAAGGAGGAGGAGTTTTAAATAATTTTTTAAAAATAGTTAGAGTTTAGATATTTTATTCAAATTAATTTTGTTTAATTAACAAATGTATATAGTTTTAGGTAAACTAATGAATTAAATTCTCAAAGTGACCCCCATCGCTAGCGATCACATGACGCAAACGGGCGATAAATGCGTCTGAAGCACTATGGCGAATCTCATCAGATATTCCATTTACGATGGTGGTTATCCTTTCTTTAAGTGTTTCAAGATTAGGTACACCCTTCTTGTACACTTTATCTTTGATATACCCCCACAGAAAAAAATCCGGAGGCGTTATGTCACACGAGTAAGGCGGCCAGTCAATGCCATCCCCTGTGAACTTTTCAGCGTCCAACCCAATTATTCTGTCATCAAAAAATTTGCAATAGCCTGCAAATTGTTTGCATTCCTGTGCGGTCACGCGCCATCTTGCTGAAACCAAAAACCATTTACCCAATTTTTGGCCCTAACTTCTTCAAAGAATTTCTTTAAGATCATCTCATTGTAGATCTGTCCAGTGATTGTTCCGGTCAAGAAAAAGGGACCAATTATTCCAAAATAGCCAATAGCGCACCAAACTGTGACTTTCTGCGGGTGGAGCGACCAGACAATGGTCAAATGCGGGTTTTCGGTCTCCCAGTATCGGTAATTTTGCTTGTTTACATAGCCATCCAAATGGAAATGGGCCTCATCTGGAAACCATATCTTGTGCGGATCAATGTCGCGTGAATCGACTTTGCTTAGAATGTCATTTGCAAAGTCCAATCTTTGTTGGAAATTGACCGCTGATAATGGCTGTTGCAATTGAACTTTGTATGGAAACAGTTTCAAGTGATCCTCCATTGTCCTTCCCAGACTTCTTCTAGAGATGTTCAACACTCGTGAGGCTCTTGTGGTTGAAGTTGCGGGCTCCTCTGTGTATAGATCCCGAACCTTATCTACGGCTTCGGGGGTGGTAACTGTCACCGGCCGGCCAGTCACTAAGGTCTTGTCATCGGTGATACTTCCTGTTTCGCGCCATTTTTGATAGTCTAGAAATAAATGAGAAATCAAAGATTTATATTTCACATAATTTGACATCAAATTGAAATCAACTGTAAATTAAAAACTTACTTTGTGATTGTGGAAATCGTTAAGGTCACGTTTGGTCCATACTTTGCCTTAAACTTGCGCAAGGTTGCGGCTGCCCATCTTCCATTTTCGATGTACAGCTCAATGAGATCTATCCTCTCCTCGGTGGTGTATACAGTTTTTACTGACGACATTTTAATCAAATCAAAATTATGTCTAAAAAAATATATACTTTTGCGATTAAAATAAAAGTTAAATCACTTCAATATGTCAACTGGTTTTAAGATGGTGCACAAATCAAAACACTTCCTACTTATGCCCAACCATGTATAATAATTAGACTTAGAATATTAATGCATTTGCACATGCAGATATGCAAATGCACGTTTCGAGCGTTTTTGAAATTGAATGCATATTGAAGGGTTTTTGAAATTAAATGCATATTTTAAGGAATTGACAAAAAAAGCATGGATATTTTACAGTTAATTGTACTTGATGTACCTGATTTAACAAAGCCTAATTGTTAGAATAGAGGCAACTTGTCTGTTTAACGTTAAAGCCATAAATCAATAACTTAAAATGTGTAGGTAGACCAGGTCTATGTTAATTCTTGTTTTATTTTTATATTTATAGTAGATCTTTTCCTCAGTGACGTTTCAACAATACATTTCCCTATTTAAGCAGAAAAATCATAAAACCCATTCAGTAATTTTAAGAAATTTTAGTCATGGCTTTAAATCGAAAGTCGTCCTTCTTAAGTTCAATTCTTGGAGTTCTTAATTTTCTTAACTGAATCATGAATGAACTATGTATCATACCAGAGTTTCTATTATAAATATACAGATAAGAATTGGGAGCCTCAATGGCTCTATAGTTCGCATCTAACTATCAACCCAATGGTTGCGGGTTCGATTCCCGGCCTAAGCCCTGAAATCTTTCTGGAAAAAGGTGCCATCTTCCGGAAGGGCTGTAAAACAGTGGGTTTCGTGCGACTACAATGAATTGCACGTTAAAACATCTATCGGAGTTAGAAAACCTCGGATTCGGCTTGACTCGAAGCAACAGATAAGAATTGGAAAAGTTGCAGTACTGGTGGCCATGTTTGATCCAAGATTCCTGTATTAGGATCTAATTTCTATATTAACACGCAACAAAACAGTTCTGAATATTTAGAATAAGCGTAGTTGGTGGATCAAGAAATTGCTCTAGCAAGTATAGAATCTTAAATTACGAAAGTAATCCACCAATTAAAGCAATTCCGATTTTGCTTAACTCTTAACAATATTATGTGTATAACCCTGTATTTTCCTATTTGGTGAGTCATTGAAGAACTTAAGAGTTACTAATTTTTAGTACTTTCTATGTTCTTATAATTCCAAACTCAGTATTGTCAGCATCCTGCCTTTACTTAGAGTTCATCGGTAGTTCAAAAATTGATAAAAAATTGATACTAACTTCTAATTTTCAAGCTTTTTACATCTGTATACTACAATAATATGTCACTATTCGAATAAATTGAAAAACAATACTTATCCTTAGACAGCATATTAAAACAAAACTTAACAAGACAAAGTAATTTCGGAATTCCCATTTCTTCATCAGGGTCGACAAACTAATATGATGATATATAATAATCATAAACTCGACTTCAGTGATCTTTAGATCTTTTTAATTGCTAAGATGTCTATCAGCAGCTGTCGAACATTTTCTGGTAATGCAGACTTGATATGGCCTTTAGTTATATTAGAAAACCAACTTTTTTGACTGCCTCACAGCTGCTACTTCTTTCTTAATCAAGACTGGATCTTTTCTTCGGAATTTCTTGGTTTCTTACATAGTTTTCCAAATCTAATCTTGCCTCTTTTACATTAAATTTTGGTCCTATTTAATGCTTTGTTTCTTTCTTAATTAATGTTTCTATTAGATTTTTACTTTCAATTTAAAGCTAATATCAATTGATTCTGTAACGCATTTTTCAAATAAAATTCAAAGATTAATTCATATAGTGTCTTCTTGGCAATCGTATTTTGCAAATTATCCAATACTGAATGTTTTTCACATACTGATCTTAATCTCTGCTCGATTCTTTATCATACCTTGTTGTTAGAGTTATTCCAAACGTCTGACTTTACCGTTTAACTTGTCCATTTACTCGTCTAAGGCCATTTTGTCTAATTCCAATTCGTCTAGTTTGCCTGATACCACATTGTCTAATACGGTTCTGTCTATAATATCAAATTGCCCAACAACGAACCAAATCCATCTAAAGCTAACCAGCTTTCAAACTGAGAAGATTAATATTTAAGTTGTTAAACGAAAGTGATATTAGACAAAATGGGGCGTTAGACAAAATAGACAAATCCAGTTACCTATAGATTCCCTTTTAATAAAAAGAGTTAATGCGATAGAGTTGGACAATGTGAAAAGTATGGTTTTCTTTCTGAACTGCTTTTTTCACCAAAGGGCAAACATATCAAACACACCAGACACCTATAATTCTTTTGACCCTTTTCGTATTCGAAACCAGAAGTATCGTTGAAAATGAATGAGAATCTTTTTCTATCCCATAATGACCTATATCATTAGGGTTTGCTTGTATCGTTCTCTAGATTATAGATTCGGGAAACATTCGCCTCAAAATATTTTTCGCTTTTCCGCGGGTTCTATTATTTTTGATTCGGTAGTATGTATAAACTTGTTTTTTAACATTACTTTCAAGTTTCTTCTTTAGCAAGTTAAAAATTTCTTTCAGTTAAGAACCAATTTGTTTCGTTAATTCGTATCGCGTGAACACTCAAACTAACCATTTTCACTATTTGGATTTTGACATCATTATCATGTTGCATTCTTTCTGCTACTTGTTAGCTAATATCAAGGTTACATTCCTGATGTAACTTTAACATGAAAATTCTCTTTTAGATTTAATTCTTTCTTCACTCAAGACCTCCAACTTTTATTATTTAGTTATTTGTAGTAATAATGCATCTGACAGTCGTGCATGTTTTTGAGCCTCAAAAACTTTCTCACCCGAGGAGTACGGAAGAAGTTTGCAAGTTTTTGTAGTTTTTTCTGACGATTTTGCTTGAATTAGATAAATCATCCAAATTCATCGCTGATTAAAAACGCTACGTACATTAACAAAGTCAAACGGCATTTTATTCAAATCGTATCACCTTTCTGTGGTGACAAATAAAGTTAGATCGCTAGTCCAAAGTAATAAAATGCTTATTGCCTAAAAGTCATCAATTACTGACAGGCATTGGCACACTTTCTTAGTTATCACCTCCAAGCGTCTGTAATCTATACCTTTTCCTTCCACCTTTTTCAATATTAATGTCACTGGGTTTAAATATTCAGACATCATATCAAAAGCAGCTTAGCCTGTAACAGTTCGTCAACTACATTCAAGACTTTTTATTAAGCACGCAGAAATTATACGGGAAATATGTTGCTATTTCATCACTTGTTAACTCTGTCTTCATTTCCAGATATTAGATTTTAAAAATTTAAATCAAACAAAGGTAGAAGCTGACTTACCAGGTCAAGCAGGTAATTTTTCTCATTGTCACATTTTTCTTTTGTATTTCTTATCATTTCCGACTATAAGCAGTTTCTCTATTTCCTTGGTTGGTCTCAGTCTTGGTTGTCGTAAAATACTTCTTTGGTTGATCATATCATTTTCTTGCGCTGAATTGGAAACCATTAGCACACTTGCTTCTGTATATTTTTCTCCAACACCTAACAGTATGATGCGTCGTCCGATCGTTTAACATTTTTAATTTCTAAAACACTGTAAGTATTTTGGCTTTAGTCTTTCTAAAATGTCTTGATTTTTAAGTCTATCTCATGTTTCCGATCCACTAGTTTTCCTGCATTTTGTGGTATTATTGTGCCAGAATTGATTTCACTCAAAATATTCTAATTCAAGGGTTTTAGTACTAACTTCTCTTCATAGCTATAACATCTCATATCTTTTCCCTTAGCTACAAGAAAACAATTTTGGACTGAGAATCACAAAAAAAATTGTAATAGCACAACACAAAAATCTATTTGGTAATGCTCAGTTCAAATAAATTCTCAATCTTTCGGTTTTTATAAATTTTGAATCTAATAAGGCAGTCCTTTTGTAGTTTTTTAAATATTTCTTAGATAGTTGAATAACAAAAGCATACCAGAATCAAGTCATGAAATTATTTACTTTCCTTGCGTTTTTCTAATTCAATAGGTCTGTAAGCCTTAAAAACACGAAATTCAGTATTTTGGAATGCGATGCGGTTGTGTCTATCTTCCAGATTAAAAAGAACGACTAGATGGATTGAAATGGAGTTTTTTTAGGAAGTGTGGAAGAAAAAGCGCCAAATGAGTTGAGTGTAGGAGCTCTTACTTTGGTTTCCTCACATAAATTCTGTGTCCAAAAAATAATAAGACAAATTTGATTGGTTGTTTGTGATTCGTTTTCATTTGACTCACTTTGCTGTTTCCATTACTTACTATTGATTTGAAGACTCACCTGTATTAATCACACTGATTCTGCAAGAAGATTTTGATTTTCATTTAAAAATACACGTGTAATCTCTTACCACTATATATTAACCTTGGGTGGCGTATAGCTCACCACAACACTCGGTCGTCCTTTTAGACTGTAATCTGTTAGCAAACTAAACCAACAAAGTCTTAAAACAAGATGATCACTAAACGATATTTATTTTATTGACAAACAATTGGGTGCCCAAAGTATTGCCACAGTTTGATAACTCTTTAAAACTAAAATCAGGGGATTGCAATATTTACGGCCTCAGTACTTCACTAAACAAGATGTGGTTAATGCTTTGTCAACCCAACGAAACAATAATTAAAAGGAATTCCATTTCCTTGGCATTCACAAAAACTCTCTTATAAATCCGCTATAAACAAGTGTAATTTAAACTCACAGTGAATTTACAAAAGAAGAAGGTTCGATGCGATACGAAGATGAGTTTGCGGTGCAAACTGTTTGAAACAACAGCCCTTCAACGGGCACACGAAAATGACTTTCTACTCTGCCTTGGTCTGATTCTCTCTGGTAACTAACTTTCTGCGCACGTCAAATGCACTCAGCCTAGAACCACATCTTGAAACGTGTCAAATGGTAAAATTAAGGTCAGGTTTAGATAGGAACCATGCATGGACATATTGCATTGCCTATGCGCAGTAGAAAGGACCCTGCAGAATTCTTATGGAAATGACTCTTAGTGAAAACTGTTGAAACCGTGGTAAATGATAGTCCCTATTATGTAGATCAAAAATATCAATGGGCAAAAAGCCCAAGAATTATATTTTTCGAATTACAGTCGTTTGAAGTTGACCATCTTTGCATAAAAACGAGGCTCGAGAGCTCATCATTCACACTGGAATGTATTATTACATCGATTTGAAGTAATAAAGCCCAATAGCCTTTCGAAACAAGTTGTGACCTGTCAGTCGACTTCCAGAGCTGGGAGAGTGAGGTTGTGTTTATCGTGCCTGTCGCGCATCATGGATTTCGAAGAACGCGTGAACATTAAGTTTTGTTTGAAGTTGCAAAAAAGTGCTAAAGAAGCTCATGAAATGTTAAAAGCAGTGTATGGCGATAATGTAGTGACTCTGAAGACTGTTTACAAGTGGTATGAGTGATTTAAAAGCGGAAATGTGTCGATTGAAGACGAGCAAAAGTCGAGACGTCCTTCGACCTCTAAAACATGCGAAAACGTACAAAAAATTGAAAAAATGGTTTGTGCAAGCAGACGATTGACTATTCAAGGGCTGATTGCAATGTTTGCAAAACGATGTACGGAGAAAGAGGCCAGAAAAATGGGCCCGTGGTTTCGTCCTGCATCACGACTACGCGCCGTGTCACACCTCGCTTCTGATCCCTGAGTTTTTGGCCGAACAAAAGGTTCCCGTTTGTCCATACCCGCCTTACTTTTCGGATTTAGCACCATGTTACTTCTGACTCTTTCCAAAAATAAAAACCGTGCTGAAAAGAAAACGTTTTGACGCCATTCCCGGACATTGAGAGGGCCACGACGTAGCACCTAAATGCCCTCCCGAAAGAAGCCTTCCAGAAATGCTTCCAATCATGGAACCACCGTTGGGATAAGTGCATTGCTAGCCAATGAGAGTACTTTGAAGGAGATTAAGTCAAATTCGTTGTAAACTTATTACTTTGTTTTTAATGAAATTATTCATTGTATTTTTTGATCACACCTTATATATCACATAAAAAAGCTATTCTTTTATATATAAGTGCTGCAAGCACAAAAAAGTGATGTGGAATCAATCAATCGCCGTTGACATTAGCGTGATCCCGTGTGCACCGCGTGGAAGTTGCGCGAGCAGACAGTGCACATCATGTAGGCCTAAAAAGGACTGATATTTTAACTTTTTAAATAAGTTATTATAAGACAGTTCCTTATTTCATTGGGTTTTTTAAATGTCAATTACTTCAATTCAATTTCAGTTTGAAAGATGAACTTTCAAGCCTCATTCTTAGGCAACAACTCTCAACTTCCAACGGCGTTAATTCAAAAACTATAATTTTTTGGACTTTGTGCCCAGTGATACTTTTGATCTGCATAATAAGAACTATCATTTAGCACGGTTTTAACAATTCTCACCAGGAGCCATTTCCCATAAGGATTCTGCGGGGTCTTTTCAATATGAATTAATTTATATTAAAACAAGCTTGGCCTGGGACAATATTCTAAGAAGTGTGGGATATAATAAACAGTTTTTGCTAGGAGACGCCATATGTGTTTTAAATAAACGTAATGCGAGATAAGCTAGCAAATAATTCCAGTTACAGATTTGATAAACGAAAAAGAGGAAAATGTATTTGCAAGACTCTTAAAATTGAAATAAATTTAAAAATAACATAACAAGTCGAGTCTTGGCAAAGCTACAAGGATATACACACTGATCAGTAGATTGCATCCAATGCAGAGTCTGTTTGACTTACTTTAAAAGACTATACCGGGTGCTGCATCGGCGGACGCAACATAGAAAATCCCATAGTAATTTTGAAATGTTTAGATATTGGCTTCCTTAATTATTTTAGCACTAAACTTTATTTAGGTTTTTTAAATGGCATTGCAAGATGATATGCATATATCTAAATATGAATAAGCAAATATTCTAAACTCTTGTTCTTTCTGGCACAACCTTTTTCTTGTCATTGTGAACACACCAACCAAGTTAGCATTTTGCTTTGGATATAGTTCTGTGCCTCTACACTGTTAAGAAAGCAAACGACTCTTGGGATTATATGACTCAACTGAACACGATTCCATTGACCAATATGTCCGTTAACTTTAGAATTCAACTAGACGCTTTTGGTCGATACATATCATAACTGTTAATCAAAGATTTTGATAAAAGTGATAGGAGAGGTGGTTGCGTAAAGTTAAAGAGCAGCGTGACGCTATCCCGAACGCATGTGCTTTGATGCAAACTAAAAGAGCGATGCACAAAATTGTTATGGAAGTAACTGCGATGGTGTGTGCTTTCTGAGAGAGGTTCACTACCATTTGATGGTTGTTGTCTAACAGTGATGATGGTACGTGAAATAGAAGAAGGAGACACAGCAAAAATGTGTCTTTTAGAACCACAAGACTTAATTTTGTGCAAAGAATTTTCAACTGACATAATGTAACATTTAACAAAGAGAGCGTAGGCAAAAACCTTTTTAAGAACTTCTACTTGATTTTGGTACCATCGAATAATTTGTTTTAAATGTTTTTAAGTGATTCTATTTGTTTTCGAAATCGAGGAAATTAAAAAAAATAGAATGAAAAAAAATGAGCTAAAATAAGAAAAATGTGAATACGTTTAGAGTAAATAAATAAAATTGTTGTTGTTTTGACTTTTGTTGTTGTGATCACAAGCAAAAACAATTATTTTGATGGTGTCGTACATTAATGGACACAATATTGAAAGATTATTTGTACTAAAGCTTCAATTCGCTTTACCTAGTTATCAGCCTGTGTTTCTAAATTTCTTTGTGTAAGTCTAAAGAAATATCTAGAAATTTGCGCAGTTTACGGTTAAATAAATTCGTTTGATCTTTCCTGCAAACGGGTATGTTGATTAATGCTTGAACAACATCTGTCTTGTGGAAAGACTAAAGCTTCCATCTTTAATTCCAATTACCACCCACATTGAACCAATTCTTATTTTGTAATTTTTCAGCATCAGCTAGCTTTTAGATTTGCTACCGCTGTTAGAAAATAATGACCGCTGTGGGTACGTTTGCAGATTTCTTAAGAAGACAATATTTATAGTAAAGATCTTTCTTCTGAAGTAAGAAAGTACGGAAATAATCTGCAAAACAAACATGGGAGGATTTAAAAGTTTTATTAATTTGGTAGCATGATATTCAATTATTCTTCTGAAGAAAACAACTTTAAAAGAGAAAATTTAGTTTTAAAAGAACTTTAAACTTATTAGATAAGTGTAGTTTACTCATCCAAAAGTTTATATAACTTAGTTAATCTCTGAATAATAAAATGAAGAAAAGATTGTAAGTTCTCAAACTTTCAAAAAGATTTTCTAAAAGCATCAATTGCCTAGAAAATATACATTCGATCAACTTCCGGGAGACTTAATAATTATAATCCTTTTGACAAGCAGGAACCACATCCTTAATAATAAGGTAAAACTTTATCCGTACTACACATCGTTTTGTTCCTGTCGTAGTTTCCACGAAAGTAATTAGTGAACTTACGCTCTGGACTATTAAAGGCGTCTAGTTGAAACTTAATGCGGGTGCAATTTCGAAGTAAACCGTACGTAAAGGCGTCGTTAATCAAAGATTTAAAATCTTTTACTGCATAGACAGAGTTGTATTTGAATGCTTTCGAATATATAAAATAAAAATTTATGATTTTTTTAAAATAAAAAGTCATAATTTTTTTATCAGAGACAAAAATGAAGTACTGCTTTAAATTTCTTCTAGTAGCCATGACTTTTATAAAAAATCAATTTTAATTGTAAAAATTCCTCAAATAAATTTTTTAATACAACTCTGCCTCTGATAGTGGAACGATTTGAATTCGTAAATCAGCAAATCACGGCCATTTGTTCGTTTAGTAGAGCGAAGTTACCGGATTAACAAAGAATCATCAATCTTGAAAGAAGTTCCCATTATGCACCTGCAAATGCATATTAATCATCTCATTTTCTTCTCTCTTTTCTCTGTTGTAATTATACTTTGAATGCGAGGTTTATTATTCATAAAAAATTTAGAATTTCAAATTTTCTTTTCTTTTTAATTTGAAGGTTTTGCATTTAATGAATTCAAACAGATTTTTATTTTTAAACTAGATGTCACTTTTAAGCATCTGTTTTGTGATTCAATCTGTTCCAAACAAATAAGATCTTGGCTGTATTTCCATAATAAAAAAATGAATTTCTTAATTTTGGATTTTTGAATGAAAATCTAACTGTAATTGAAATTTAATTATCTCATTTAAATTAACAAAAAGATATATGTATACGTTTCAAGCAAATTATATAAATGGTTAGATCCTTTGTATTTAATTGTTTAAACCTTTTGTGTCGTTGTCAAGGAATGCAATACAAATGTAGTTGAAAATTTGAGAATTAAAGCTTTAATTGTTCATGCAAAAACGACAGTCACAAAAACTGAGAAGCAGTGACATAGACATTGTATATGATAGCCCATTTAATATACAGTAAATTATTTCCAGAATATAAATGTGATTAGGTCACTAGATCTAGCTTAACATAACTTAGAAAGGCGTTCAATAATTAAACTTTATCTCAATTTTTTTATATTTATACCTTTCCTGTACCTTCCATACTACGTTATTTTGCTGGCTCCAGAAATCTTCTCTGATGTAGTAATTTTTTAACAATTATAAAAAATTATGAAACACCTACGACTTAAAAATATACAGGTACATAAATACTTAAATTAATTAACTCTGGTTAGATTGACACTGTTTTTATTTTTCTATTGTTAATTGTCTTTAAACACAAATTTCTGAATTTGAAGAATTCAATGTAAATGAAATCATTAAATGATAAATAAAACGGTAATTAGTATCTGGTGTGGCCACTTCGTGCTTGTAAAACTGCTTAAAGTCGCCGTGGTACACTCTCAATTAGAGGTTGAACGAAATTTGGGTCCACATTTTCCCATTCTTCTTGCAGAGCCTCCAAAAGTTCATTTATGATATATATACGCGGTCTCCTATTCTGCAGCTCTATGGAATTTAAGTCCGGACTGCACGCTGGTCAGACCAGATAGCGGATACCAACCTCATCAAGAAAGTTACCAACGATAACTACTGCCTGGGGTCGCCCATTATCTTGCACTAAAAAGAAATTTTCGCCGATTTCTGTGGCATACGGCACTACGTGGTCTTGAAGAATGTCTTCAATGTATCTGTGAGCATTAAAAGCAAGCCTACCAAGGGTGATAAGTTCTGTACAGCTATTCAGAGAAACGCCGCCCCATATCATTTACAGAGCCACAACCGAATCGGTCTCTCTCTACAATCGCGCATTCCGCGAAACGTTCACCTGGTCGCCTCCACACTCTCTAGCGACCATCTACCTTGTGTACTAAACGGGGATTTATCAGTAAAAAGCACTCTCCGCCAATCATCAATAAAAAAGCTAGCCGAGCTATTCGATGACGTGGCAACAGAATAGGGCATCTAATAGGGCGTCGGGCATGAAGATAGATTTCTCCCAACTTTCTCCAAACTGTTCTTTCGCTAACGTGTACACCTTGAGTTTTATCAAGCGTGCCTGGAGTTTTATTGCAGTCAGAGTGCGATCACGTAGGGAATTTGTAACGGGAAGATGCTCAAAAGTATGCACAAGTCCCGTCCAGACCAATGGTAGATGTTAAATTCCGTAGCTCATGCCTCAGATGGGGTGGATTCTCAAATGAGCTTACCTAGCCGCACAAAGAGAAGCTCACCGATTTCCAGAACTCTTATTAAACTAATAGATGTTCACAAAAGAGGGCGCCAGCAGTCGTAGATCGAAGGGTTCTGATGGTCGGTCACGCGACTACTCGTGAGTCCGACACCCTGTATATAGGCTTCTTACGAAACCTCACCCTGTGTGTAACTTACCTCGTGGAAGCTTCATTAAAACTCGCTTTAACGTTTCACCATTGAGACTCAACACGAAATAAAAAAACTGTATAAACACGTGATTTGTCTTAATTAATTTTGACAAGGAAGACTTCCTTGTTTTTTTTAAAAAAAAAAGATCCAAGAAAGAAATACCAGTTTGATATTTACTTCTCTTTTAAACAAAGGTATCTGACCTTTAATTGAAATTCTGACTAAGCACCACCGTGCTTTTTAATAGCCAAACGAACAAAGTAACAAAATTAACGCTGCTTGTCTGGAGATCGACTCACAAAGAAAACAAACTGTAAATAATAGACCTTTCCTACATTTATTAAAACAATAATAAAAATGGATTAAACACACACAAACAAGAATATAAAAATAACAAAATAACACTACAAAAGAATGTCAATAAATGGTATGAATTGATATCTTTACTGGAGAACAAGGTTGACAAAATAATGAGATAATAAAACTAAAAACAAGTTATTACAATAAACAAGAAAAATGATTCTGTTACGTTAAAATTTCAAAATATGAAATAAAAGGCCAAAATCTAAATATTAAACCAGTTAAAACAAGATAAACTTGACAATGAATTTTTAAATAGCAACAAATAGACTTTATATTTATTAACAAAGAAAAACAGTAGTCAAAAGTTATTAATTATGTTGCAATAATTTAACAAACACCAGCTAAAATTACCTGGGAACGTTCCTGTTACAAATTAGTTAAAAATATTACTCGTAAATATTATAATTCAATGAGAAAATACGAAACTAATCTTGCCTAAGCAAGGTTTTCGTATGGAATATTTCACAAATTCCATGTTCTCCTAGTCTTTTATCAAATGAAACAATCATTAAAACTCAAATAACAAAACAAAACAGGTCTTTCTTACTATAACGCCAATCTTTCTTCCAGGTGATATGTGCAGGTCTCTGATTCCCAACGACAGTAGCTCATTCGCGTTTGCCTGGTCCCCACCAATGTTCAAGGAAACTTAGATTCCAAAGAACAATCACTTTTATTAACGTTGACCAAGAAACACAAGAACAAAATCCAAGTGTTTATACACAAACTTTAAAAATAACTAAAACCACTTTGAGTCTCAAACGCTCTTTAAGTTTACTTAACCCATTCGGTTCACGGAGCTTCCAAGATGTAACACACAGATCGACGCTTTCTGTTCTCGACAGACCCTTTAACGTTGCACCAACGGGACCAAAATTGTTGCGTTTCTACCCTCTACAATTTTTATTTCCTGGAAATACCAGCGTAACTTTAATTGAAGCGAAAACGCCTCCACAATAACAGAGCTTTCAAAGCACCGCTTTTCGGTAAACAAACCGGCTTTCCTCCGTGAATAACACGACAAAGACCCGACGAAATAGGATTTCTCGAGTCCGATCTCTCTTTTACTAAGAGAATTGCTTCAATTAAATTCGGTTTGTAACCACTTCGGATTTGTAGGGGTGACGCCGAAAATTATCCCCGCACGTTGGTTCGAGTACGCAGCTCTTATCGTACTGCCTATCCTCTCTGCGTCTCCTGTTGCGCAATGTGTACTTACTGGAGTGGGGTTCGAAAGTCAGATGCACGCCCTAACAGGTTAAAAATGCTGAAAGTCTTATGGAACAATGGAAAATCCCACTTCGTAGATTTACCAGCTTAAACCTGACTCAATCGAGACTGTGTGACTCCAATATTTGCGACTAAGGTTCCAGGCATTTTATATTGGAAAATAGCAAAAGGCACGTCTACCGGAGCCCAAAAGTCGAGACCACAAAGTTATCAATTCTTTAGAATAACATTGCAACAAACATTCGTTTCTAGAATGAAATAATTTAAATATTATGCGTCAAGAAAACAAATACCTGAACGACATTGAAAGACAGGGGCGAATTTAGTGCAAATTTTAAAATAACATTACAAATTTAATGTTAAAAGTCGGTCATCTATCGCCGAAGGTACTTGTTTCCTTTGTTACCCTGGTTTTCTTCTTACATCGCCAGTTTCTAGCAGACGTCTAGAAAGTTGAAAGATGGTCGTTTAATTTACTCCAAGAAAATTTGCTACATATTGCTGACTTCTTCCTTCTTGAAGCCATGTCGCGACTCTTATAGCATTATCACGATTTAGAGGTGACATAATAAAGAAAATGTTTTAAATAACAATAAGAACAACAGAAAAACTCAAATGGTACGAAACACAAACAAAATAACAAGTTTTAACACATCAACTTAAATTGTAACAATTACATTTTTTTTCAACAAAATTAAACTGATGTAAGAAACGTTAAAGTACGCCTGCTTAGACTTTATTTTATGATTCAAATACTGAAATTCATTTTTAGATACGAACAAAAAATAATTTCTTTGTATGTATGCGTTAATTTTGCCGCTGAATGTATTAAATGGATACACTCGTCACTAATTCAATTACAAAGAAACTGACTGTATCCTATTCACTCAGTATTTTGAGGCAAACATTAACTGGTGGAAAAAAAGTTTAATATCTTTTATTATTTCTGAGATAACTTAAGATACGCATTAGAGTTGCTAATTGGTTAATCTTAGTGAACTAGTAGGTTAATAAAGGTACTTCCTTAAGTTTTTGACTCGGTAGAGAAAATTAAATAAAAATCAAAAACTTAAAGAAGTACCTTTATTGACCTACTCAATACATACCTTAAGCTATGGAGCTGCAATACATTAGTGAACTAGGTCTGCTGACTATGTCTAGTTCTAGGTAAGCAAGTTAGATAGCTTGGTTGTCAAAGTTTCCTTAGTATTAAAATGCTTTTCGGAAGTTCATCTCCTCCAGAAGATTGAATCTTTATTGGACTAGAGCAGAGGTGGGCAAATCCAACTTCAGAGCAAACATTTAAGCAAACAATTTAGTTTTGACTTTCTAACTTAATGTGGCAACATTCTGGCAATTTTATATTGCCAGGAAGTGTTTGCTTAGATTGAAGAAATGTCAGTTAATGCTTTCGAGTGGAATACTAACATTCTCTTTCTGTGTTCTAATTCTAAGTCACAGCTCTAATGATTTGGATGTCGTTTTAATTTAAGTTCTAGTGTTAGCCATTTCTCATCTTCCTTTCTCTCTTTCTAACATTTCTCACCACCCAACAAACTTAATTCGATTGTGATTAACTAAGTTATGAAATTCTGTAGGCAGTTCTAGACACATCTTGATTAATTTTGATAATACGCTAAAGTTCTTAGACAACCTGACTGTTGCCCAGAGGGGTAAATTACTGATCTGCGCGGCCAAAAAGCCGTTTCCTAAAAATAGCAGCAAGTAGATAAAACACCATTTCTAACTTACTCGAATCGTTAAGCAACAACAAACAAGCTATCCCCTCTCCCTAATTTGCATGCCTGTTTTGTAGCAACAATCGGAACTAATCGTTTCACTAAAGTGCACGTATTGATTATTGATGCTCTTAAAAATTAGCGTTATTCTAAAGTGAATATAATTTGTTTAGTGTTTAACTGTGTAAAAACAATTACGGATTTTGATATAACAGGTAAACAAGCATCTTTTTTTATTTACTTAAAATTCTGTATGGTCTGTTCATGATATTTAATTTGAAAATTTACAATCATGATGTATTTAATTAAAAAAAAACAATTGTTTTGCGATATTCAGGGTTCGTCCCTACTATATTTTTATACTGTCATAATGATGTAAGTCAGTTTTACGTAATCAAACCAAAATTAGCCGCCGAAACTCGCCTATTTTCAATATACAGCCTAATGAGATCTACGGGAAAAAATGCCTTTTTTTCAAATTTACATTAATTTTTATACGACACTATTTTAGTATTGTTTCAGCAACAAGAGCTTCGGGCTTACAAGTCGTGACTCGAAAACAAATGTTTGACCAAATGCACCAGCAAAATTTGCGTAGTATTAAGGAAAAATTGAAATATCTTGAAAATTATATTTTGACTTATGATAACTACCCAAGACAACAAAAAACCTTGTTGAAAAAACAATTTTCATATTTAAAAACCTAATTTAAACAAAGGTGGAACAAAGCATATAAAACTGAACAAGTTTTCATAAAAAATAATGATCAGTGATTACGAGGAACATTTGAAATTCACACAATTCTACAAAATAAAAGCTCGGGACAACCCCAAAAATTATTTCAAGATTTAAGTGACAGGAGAAGAAGAAGAAGAAGAAGAAATTCGTACCACCATAGACCAAGAAATATTGTTAAGCACAGCTCAGTCACAACTTCGTACTTGTAGAAAGCGGGACGCTTCCGTTCTGCTCAAAGAAAGCACTAGTTCTTCAAGACGACCAACACAATACAAAGAAGCATATAATAAGTCTCTAGAAAAAAAGATAATCAGTTGACGCTGTTAAAAGCCCTTTGTATGTTTGTAGAAGGCGACCTTTCAAGAAGACAATATGAAGTAATAAGAACTGGAAACTAAAATTTTTATTCAAGTTACAACACGTTACAGAAAGCAAAACAAAAGTGCTATCCGCCGAAAGAGGCATTGAGAGTAACTGAAACTTGTGCGAAAGTAAAATTACAACATTTACTAGACCAATGCGTATCCAGATTGTTTACATATTTAGAAGAGGTTTTGGAAACATTAAACGAAAATGAGGGTAATACTTTAGAACTAAGGTCTAAATGAGGTTGCGATGGATCGCAACAGGCCCAGTTCAAACAGAAATTTTGAAATAATGCTGCAGATAGCAACATATTTCAAAGTAGTTTGGTATTACTCCAAATAGTTTGTGGCTTGAACAAAAAAGTTATTTGGCAGAATCTTACACCTTCTTTACCATCATAAGATTTTTTAAAAGAATCTGTTGATATAGCAAAGAAAGAAACCAATTACATTGAGCGACAAATAAACTCCTTAAGTGAGACGGAGACTGTTTTAAAAGAAACATCTTATCGCGTCAAACATCTGATGATGCTGACAATGGTGGATGCAAAAGTATGCAATGCTGCTACACAGACTAGCTTAACAATGAGATGTTACATTTGCGGCGCATCATCCAAAGAGTTTAATAATTTAAAAAGTAAAAAAGAAGTTGATGTAGAAGCTTTGAAATTTGGCCTTTCGATACTTCATGCAAGAATTCGCTTATTTGAAAGTGTACTTCACCTGTCGTATAAGCTTCCTGTAAAAAAAGGGCAGTTAAGGTCTGAAAATGATAAATCTGTTGTCAAAGAAAAAAAGGCAAAAATACAACTAAAATTTAGACAAGAAACGGGCTTGTTAGTAGACGTGTCGAAAGCTGGATTCGGTAATACTAATGATGGGAACACTAGCCGCAGATTTTTTGCGAATCCACAAATAGCTATTGTGATGGAGAAAGCATTACTGCCGGTCGACCTTCTTTGTGAAGAAGCTGCTGAGACTCGTAATAGGCATTTTAGGCAGTATCGGCAAGATGTTGCGCGAAAGTTCTCTAGAAAACTATGCAATTTAGACATAATAAATCGATTGTTGTTAAACTCTGACCCCTTAGTTTCCAGTCTAAGACCAATTCCAAAAAAGAAAACAGCATCTTTTATGAAGGAAACTTAAGATATGTTAATTCCAGTCGACTCAGAAGCTGACACGATACACTCTTTTGATGACTTCGAAGAAATAGAAGATGACAATGAAGAATCATGGTAATTTTTTTTGTCATGTTACAATGAATATTTATTAGAAAATGTAATGCATTTTATTTTATCATGCCCAAAAATATTTCTTAAACAACAGTATAGATGAATAAAACACTATATGCTAAAAAAAAGATTACTTAATCATTTTGACCGCATGAATAAGTCATGTACCCCTACGTGTATAGATGAGGAATAGTATCCTCTTAAATCAATTGTTTATTCTTAGAATGCCCCAGGAAGCATCAATAATTTGTATTATTTCAACTTGAAATTCCTGGCTTTGCTTAAATATTGGATCTGTAGATTATTATGGTTTTTATTCCTGTTGATTTTGATGTTTCCCGAGCATTTGCCTTAAAGACCCAATTTTGCAAAGGTGTCCAGATCAACATATTAAAAGTCCCCGAATCGTCTCCTCCTGCGTGAAAAAATCTAGTTGTTATTAGGACTTTCAATGGAACAAGTCATCTTGTTTAGAAAGTTTAAGGTTAGATCTATATGGTATTGTAAATCCATTTGTTTGCATAAGCTGTTTATGTTGTAAAATATTACAAAAAGTACTTCCTTGTGATGAAACCATGCCGAAACCGACTTGATATAAAAATACACAAATAAACCAATAGGAGGTGCTTTTTATAATATTTTAGATTTATATGTTCAGAGTATTGGGTCAGTAAATGGAATTAGTAGTTTGTTTTCTGAAATATCATCTTACAATATTTTTAATGCCTGCAGTAGGTTTGAGTAAATTCTGATCCTAATCATTTTTCTCCAGTAAGCAAAAACACCTTGCGGTAACTGTGTTTTACGCGCGCTTAGACGTTTTAAATAGGCCATAGAACTAAGTAACAGGTAAAAAAATGTCATCGACATTGCACGATGACGTGTGAGCAAACACGTTCCTTCTATAAGAAAGTTTGCAATTTTGTCCACTGCTGTTTATGCCGGCAACGCTAAAGGATCTGCACCTGCCTTGTTGAAGTAGACCCTCATATTGTCAGAAACCTGATAATAACTGACTAAGTTTATCAATGTCGGACAACAGAGCCAAACGTTGGGAAGGAGATAGGACAGTAAGTGAGGGCAAGTCCAAGACGTGACTAATATTGCCAAAGGGTGTACCACATATTCTTGTGTGATTTGTATGGTGCGTGTTTTGTGCAGAAATGTAGCGACACTGAGCAGTAGAAAGATATTGATGGCAGGCTGCTACAGTTGTGTATTTCTTGTGTTCTCTCTAATTACAAACCAAAATGCTCAGTTGTATTCGATGGGTAGTGCGAACCACTAAGCACAAAAAGAGAATAACTACGGAGCGAATGGCACGACCGTGCTCTGCAGATATTACAGCGGCTGAAAATTTGTCAACTACAAGAACACGAGATGGATTTTTGGCTTGCTCAGTAACCAAAGTTGAAGAGGTAGACTATTTAAAAAAAGCAGTTTTACTTCGTTGTTTATCAAATAGAAAATAATTGCGGGCACCCTTATAGTTGAAACAACTATGTCATTATCAAATTTACAAAAATGTCTATGTATCGAGAAAGAATATTCAAAATCGAAAAGAAAGTGGGAAATCCTAGGGACATGGTTCTCTTCGCTCACCTTGTTTTAGGATGCGATACTACGTCCTATTTCTACAAAAAGGGCAAGGCTAAGTTTTTAAGTTTTTTTAGCTATGGCAGAGAAACGGTGAACTCCGAAACTAAATGCACGCTTTCAACAATCCGATTGCTGTGCATAAATATAATAGAAAAGGTTGAAATAGTTATTTATATAATAAGAGTATAAAGTTGACGGTTTTGAACGAGTAGGAAGTCGCTCGTGGCTCGTACCATAACCCATACAATATTTTTTTTCACGACCGAATTTTAAAAAAATAATAAAAAAAATGTTGGCCGAGGTTATAGGAACATGTAATGATACGGCGAATTAATTGCAAATGTTTATAATTGTCAACTTTTGACATTGACGACGAGCTGTAAACCGCCAATTTTACAAACTGTCGTGCAAAAAACAAATTATTGTGCGCCAATCAGATAAAAATTATTTCAAATTAGTTTCTTTGCTTTCCTAAAATGGATATCTCGCAATTAATTAAAATTCGATGAAATAAAATAGTTAGAGATTAATTGTTTTATTTTGTTGGTTTCCTTGTCTTTTACCAGAGATACAGTTGGCAGTGTACTTACAAGTTGAGCTTTAAATGGAGAATCATCTCCAAACATGTGAATTCCGCTATGTGTCGCTAATACAGAGGTCTTTCTCGTTCGATAGCTTCATTTCACAAAGAGGACGATATATTCCAAAAACTTGAATTGTTTTTACAGTTCAACAACATTTTACTTTAAAACTAATCGTGTCTCCAGTAATAAAAGGTAGTTTAGGCGTTGTAAATTTAAAAGTTGTAGATTTTTTAAAAATTTCTTACTTTTTGAAAACTTAAGCCCTTTGATTTGTCATATAATCTGGAACAGTGCAGGCCACTGTTTGTTTTTCTGTAGTAGATGATAATATGTCATTTCATTGATTCTGCAATCACGTGTTTAGACCATGTAGGGCCTTTTTGTTGTAAATTGTTGCTTGTCATTGCTAATTTTGGCATATTGCCTGTCATTAGGTTTCTATTGTAACAAATCGCAATGCAATTGCGTGTTCATGCCACAGAGGCCTTTATTTATAAAAATAGTGTTAATGCTATGCAGCATCTATTGCGTCAAGGATGTTCTTGAGGTCAACCTATTCCTAACAGAAAGACAATTTCACGGTGCGTTCATTTTTGAAGAAGACATGAAGTAGTATAAAATCGAAAACATTCAGGTAGGCCAAGGGCCGTTCCAATGCTGCTAAATGTTAATCGTGATCGAACAGTCATGAAGCAAAAATCTCTTAATTGCATCTTGAAAGAACTGAAATTCCATACCCATCCATACAAACTACAAGACAGATGAGAATGACATTTTATGTTTAATTTAGGGCAGGGACTGCTAAGAATTATAACCTGCTACCTAATCGGCTTATGCCGGACGAGGCACATTGTTTTCACTTAATCTGATTCTTTAATACGCAAAGCTTTCGATATTTGCCAGACGTTAACTCTCAGTTGCTTCATGGAACCCCACAGTACAGTCCAAACGTTAGATATTTTTTCGAAGTTAGTGCAGAACAGCGTCTGGATATGATTAACACCTTTCTGATGCCCGAATTGAAACACCGTAGGGTTCCAGCAAGACCGATCTATTTTCTGCTTTGCTAAAACCCAGTGATACTTCAGGTTTCCCGATCTGTCACATTTAGATTTCCTTCTTATGTAAAATGCTTTACTTTTAGCTCAAAACGCAAGTAAAGGGTGTAAGGGGACTTTGAGCTATGAATGGAGTGTGTGCAAAAAGCTTCAGTTTTATTGGAATTTCTTTTAGCTTGTTGCAGATTTTTCTATCTTTCTGGACTAGGGGTTTCACTGTTCATTTGTAATAGAGAGTTTGTGAAAGTGTTTGTTATTTTGATATCCTAGTTTTCATGTCATTTTAACTTATTTTCTACTCTTACCTTTGCTTTAATATTAATGTTTGAATTCTGATCGCTCTAGTTTGACTTTAATCTTTCGTAAGTCATTTTTCGTGACTTTAGTTGTTAGACTACAAAATACATCTTACATTTAAGTATTTATGGTTTACTACATGCGTGAAGTCCAGGTTAGCTGGAGCTTAGAAGGTATCATTACCGTTTCTTTCTAAATTTACAATAGAAATCTTTTGGGCACGTCAACTTTCTTCTATGCCTACAACTGCTGGCATAAGTTCCAGAACCGCGTTGTTGTTACTTTTTTGACTAAACTTTATATGAGATAAATATTTAGAGTTGTCCGTATTTATAGTCATTCTTCATCTGTCATTTTTTTCAGTTTGGGCGCCAACTACTATCCCGTGATTCGATATCAGACCCGAAAAATATCTTTTCGATTTCAAATTTCATCTGTCATATTTTTTATGTAATCTTTGGGGACAAAAATTCTAAAAGCTTTTTTGGATTGTGCAACTATCATCTGACGTTAAATGATCTCAAGATCAAAATGATTTCATTTGGAGATTTGATCCTTGTTCTCAACCAGCTATTGCTCAGTTGTGACAAGAACGGTTTTACTTATCTAGAAAATGAAAGTAATTATTGAATTTCAAAAATATCTTCTTATGAGAAAATTATTTATTTTACTTTCAGACTTTGTTAATTAGTCATGAATAAATTAAATGGACTAAAGTAACAACTTGTCGACACTTTAAATAAATTTGAAATTCATAGCAGTAAGCAATTGTTATAAATTAGATTTAAGTTTCTTAGAGAATTTAACTTGACTCGTTTATATCTATTATGTATGCAGACCAGAGCTACAAAGTGTTCAATATCAAAATGTATTGAATTTTGTTGTAAAGTATAGAGGTTAAGGAATGAAGCTTATGTGTGGGATTTGGTAAAAAAAGAAACGGATAATTGGAAAAACAAAGTTTTTAAGTTTTTCGTTTTGTTTCTTAATTATATTAAAAAAAACTGGACAGTGCGCTCTGTATGTTTAAACGTAATAATTATGATAGCTCGACATAACTGTTATTCATTCTCTTTAGCTAAATGTATCACCTAAATCAAGCAATATCAAATTTCTTAGGTCACGGTCGATCTCAGTATTCTTATTTCCTGTGGGCGAGAATATATTCTGCGCCTTTCCTTCAGTATAATAATCTGCTAGCAACAGACTTTGATATCACCTTGACAGTCTTTGAAAAATTATCTTTGTAATTTCTAAATAAATTCCAAACTGAAATTGTAGAAACTCAATATAAACGTGTTTCATTAATTATAATATATAAACTTAATCTATAAGTAGAATAACTATAACAATTCTGGTTGAATCTTAATATTTAAACAACCTTGATTTACAAATATCTTTAAAATATTTTTCAAGAACTGAAGCGATCTAAAGCGTTTCTTAAACAGTCTTGAAAACGTTTAATAGTCAACCAATCTCTGCCTTAAAAAAACTAACGTTTCCTAATGAAGGGGGTAAGAAAGGGTGGTAGCACCAAAGCTTGACAACTTGAATAATTATTATAAAACAAAGCAAGGAAAACTAAAACTTATTAAATACTTCAAATTGGTTCCTTTTTGCAAAAGTAGACACTATTGGATTACCTTGATTTGAGCTTTCTGCAAAGCGCACTAGTTCTTTGTTAGATAAAGGCACACGTGCACACTGCCCACTGTCATATTTGGGTTGGAGCAATTTAAGGTGTTTGTATTAACAATAAATTGGGAAATTTAATCAAAATCTTATTTACCTTGTTCCACGATGTTGGAAAAGCAAGGAAGTTCTAGACACCTTACATCTACCTTAGTAAACTATATTTTTCAAAAAATACACGGTATTTCTATACACAGAATCTTGTTGTGTCTTATTTCTCTAAGGGTGTTGTTGTTTGATGAAAGATACCATGGAAGTTTGTATTAAGTTGTTTGCGAAGAAATTATAAACATTCATAAATACGTTTTTATATCACAGTTAAATACGTAAATACCTACGCACAATACTGTTTGGGTGGGCTCTTGCCTTATATTTCAGATGAGTGCGTTTTGCAAAATTTCTAAACTGATTTAATTACATAGGTGTATACCTATGAAATGAGACTTTTTTTTTTCAATTTTAAACGTTTATTAACAAAAAATGGTTACAAATTTAATCTTCAAAATAATAGCCATCGCTAGCGACACATTTTACCCATCTCTCAGGCAATTTGTGAATGCCGCGCCAAAAAAATTGGCCGCCTTTGGCCGCAAACCAATCATCGAGCCATTTGTTGGCTTCTTCGTGAGAATTGAAGCGCTGCTCGGAAAGTGCGTGGCCCATCGATGCAAACAAATGATAATCGGAAGGCGCCAAGTCTGGTGAGTAAGCCGCATGCACCAGCGGTTCCCAATCGTACGTCTCCACCAATTCCCGGGTCGCTCTTGTTCGATGTGGTGGTGCATTGTCATCAAGAAAAATTACTTTGGGACGCCGATCGGCATATTCTGGGCATTTTCGGTGTATAGCGCTGTTCAAATCGGTCAATTGTCGTTGGTAGCGTGCACCGTCAACTGTTTCACCTGGTTTTAACAGCTCGTACCAAATCATACCATGCTGATCCCAGAAAACACATAGCATTGCCTTGCGGCCGAAGCGATTTGGTTTGGCCGTTGATTTTGGCTTGTGGCCGGGCGGACCATACGATCGTTTACGCTTGGGATTGGAGAAATACACCCGTAACGATTCGATGCAAAAAAGACTTCCTTTTGAACCGGGAGAGCAGCATTTCACAAGTGGTTTTTCGGTTCTCTTGCTGCCTTTCAGTCAGTTCAGGCGGCACCCATCTTCCGACCTTTAAAATCATGCCCATGTCTTTCAAACGTTTGCAAATGGTTTTTTGGGTCACTCCTAACTGCTCTGCCATCATTTCTTGCGTTTGACCATCATCTTCATTCGACAATGCTTGCAATTCGATGTCCTCAAACTTTTTCGGTGGCCGGCCACGTTCCTCGTTCTCCACGCTAAAATCACCACTTCGGAATTTTTCAAACCACCTGAAGCACTGTGCTCTGCTTAGAACATGTCCACCGTAAGCTTCTATAAGCATTTGATGAGCTTGAGAAGCGTTTTTCTTCAATTGATAACAGAAAATCAACGATGTCCGCAAATCGTAGTTTGAAGGCACGAAATTCGACATTTTTAAGAGCGAAAAAAATGCGTTGTTGTATGAAACATCACAAACAATGAATTGAATATTGTTGACAGATGACAGACGAAAAAAATAAGACATTTGGGACAGTTTAAAAATACTCCTAGCGACATCTGTGGTCTAATAGCTGAAAGTCTCATTTCATAGGTATACACCTGGTACATCAATAGTTCTCGTATTGCTAAAGTTTTCCGGTGGCTTAAATATTGTTTCTCAGGTACGATAGTACGTAAGTGAAAAATGATATTAATTATTTATAAATACGAAAATTCTTACTGATTCTCTGATAATTCCCTGATACAGAATTTAATTAACAAAGAGATATCTCCGTGTTCATCAGCAGAACTTAAAAATTTATAAAGTCACAAAAACACCATAGTAGATAAATTTGTTTAACAGAATACAGAATATCAAATAAACTTCGAGAGTAGGTAGTAATCGTTTACGTCAAATTTT
>VTPC01091144.1:140979-151741 GCA_011009095.1 Ignelater luminosus | reverse complement strand
TGACCTTTTTTCCCATTGAACGTTAATATCTTTCTTTTTTTTTTAATGTATATTGTATTATTACGTTCAATAAATATTATTATTATTATTATTATTATTATTATTATTATTATTATTATTAAATGTGCAGTTTTCGGTAAATTGTATAACAGTTTCACTTGTGCATCGTTTTGCGAAAGGAAACAAAAGAGGGTCGACGGTCATATGCCAAGAATTCTAACTAGCTTGGTGAGGACTAATAATTACGTTGGGAATAATAAAAGAGGTTGATAATACCGCGCAAGCAAATCCAACAACTAAGCAAAAGAGTTCTAATGGCAAACTAAAGTCTTAAATGCAGTTTTGTTTCTCCAAAACTGAATTTTACTCCCAGCTAAAAATCTAGTAATAGCAGGCGTTTAATGTCACACAATAAATTGAATTAATAGCATAATACTTTTGGTTGTACGCCCAACTGGCGTTATGCAAACCATAAAAAGCCTTTGCCCGGCTAAGTAATTTTATAATTTAGATCACAGTAAAGTCCTTATAAGATTTTAAATATTTTGAATGCTATACTAAGCAAACAAGCCAAAATAGATCTTTTCCACAAGTAAAGCTTAAATCGTGCATTTTATAACTAATTACAAAGTAATTTTATATCTTGTAACAGTCACTTTATCCGTTCCTGTTACATCATTATGGGTTTTTTACTTTGAGTAGCGGGTGCTAAAATTTCCCGTTAATTTCCGTTTACTTACTATTTCAGCTCAAGTTAAAAATTTTTTTCTGTTGATTAATTTAATTCTGATAGTGAAACGCTGGGTATAATTATTTCAAATATTGCTTTTAATTCTTCGCAGTGGAAATTTAAATGTTTTATTATAACTTTCCCGTTAGGGGTGTTATATTCTAGAATTTCTGGATTAGAAGGTTGTGAATAGATGTTCTTCCGGATATGGATGCTGAATTTTTATATCCGCTTGAGGGTCATGTCACGGTTTTCTGCAGGTTTTTTTATTGAGTTTTTCATTACTTCTTCTAATCAGATTTCTTTGATTGAAGCCCTAGATAGGATTTTTCCTTGTCTAGAAATTTTATCTTTTTCCTACGTTTATTCCATAAACCGGTTGATTTGACTCTTGGAAACGGAGGGATCGACTTGCGACAGACCAGAAGTGACCAGCGCTTGTGTTGCGCGTTAAGGTTTGCTTCTTTCGAATTTAATTTCGAGTGAGTATGAAAAAACCCTAATTAGGGGTTATTTTCTTAATTTTGTTGCATCCCTGTTTCCATCATTCTTAATCAATGTTCTTGGTCTACAGTTTTTTTTTATCCCGGAATACTATTCTGGAGGTTGGAAGTCGTCGTCGTCATTTATGAAGGCTTAAATTGGTCAAACTAGTCGTTCCGATACAGCAGCTCTTCCGGATTTGAGATGTACGCTTCTGTCTGGATCCTTGGAAGGAATTAGCGCTCTATCCCACCTTCAAATCTCGTAATTCCACAATAAATAGTTCCGTGTTTAACAATTAATTATTTAAAAAATGGAAGAAAAGATTTTTCCGCCTTAAAATCCATCTGAGAATTTTGTAACTTTGTAATTAAAAAAAAGAATTAAGAAGATATAACTCTGGCTTATCCCTCGTAATAAATGTAACTACAGGTCTTAACTTTTTATGTTGTGAGTAAATTCTATGTTTGAGTACACATTTGGAAAAAATTTATTTTGGATTAAATTTTTTATAGTCAATCTCGGATCTGAATAAATTTGTTTGTGTGGAATATTTTTGCTTTTCTTAGGATTTCACCTTCATAAGAATTCCGGCCGGAGGCAACATGAAGATGTAATTATGTTGGTAAGAAGTAAAAAAATATTTTTTCAATTTAAGTATCCGAACTGGGTTGAGTCTTTTTTTTTGTTGTCGTAATAATTAAAAATTTTTGTGCTCCAAATTTTTCTTAGTTACAGAAGTCATTAAATATTCTCGTTCAGGCTTTGTCTGATAAAGATTATAACTGACTTGCAATATATTTTTCACATTTCATAAAATTTTATTTTGAAGAATTTGTTAAATCTTTACCTAGAATCGATAAGCTATTCGAGTGGACAGGCTTGATAAAATATTTGATATAAAATTTTCTTCGCCTTGAATTATTGTAACTGTATTTTAAATTCTTATAAAAATTGCATTTAACAATTTTATTTCTGTATAATTCCCAGGGGTTTTTGTTGGGGTTGTATTAGTAAAAATAAAATCAAAGACAGAAAAACTGTATTTTGTTTAAAAATTATTTTTTATAATTTTTTCTAAGTATAGTTTGGTGTATTTAATAAAAGATTTTTTTAATCATGTAAAATTTATCAAATTCAATATTACGAAATAATTTAGAAGTAACAGATTTTGTCAAGGTTAAAGTTTTAATAAGGTTTTGAGAAAAGACGCCTAATTTTTGTGTTTTCTTTATAATTATAACTATTTGAGTTAATATATTGGTACGCTAAATTATTTGTTGAGTTTTATTATGTTATCACCCTCAAATATCCACGCTCAAGGCCACCCCTGATTTCAGCCGGCCTAGGACATAAGGGTCCTAGTTTGTTTTAATTTTAATTTGTAACGCAAGGCCACGTTACAACCATTAAAAAATTATTTTAGCTGTATCTTCGAGGAGAAATCTACACAAAGAAGAATTATTTCAAAGAAACTCTATTCAATTAATCATATATCTCAAAATTTGTCCGAAAAACCTTTTTTTTTCAAACATATTAGAAAACGTTTGTTGACGACTTATAAAACAACGTATCAGAGAACTTTAAGACAATCTAATTATTGTTATTGTATAGCAGGACCTATAATGTTATAAAAAATTTCTTTTTCCTATGGACACTTGGGGTTTTAAGTTTAGTAGACTAATGATGGAAGCACAAAACAAGAAGTCTTTTACATACCATATTTCCATCTAACCGATTCCTCTACATTGATTGGGACAGTGTCTAATTAGAATCAAATGAAAAAAGACCACTAGAGCAAAGAATAAAAGTTATACAATTTTTTTTCTAATCAGTATGGGCACAAGTCCATGGTGGATGCTAGCTAACTGATTTAACCTGTAATAGCTTTAATAACAAGGATTTTATGGAGTTCATGTTTCGCGACTTTGAAAAGGCAATTGTCTGTGTGTGTTATTACAGCTAAGTTACTAAATTATTTTAAAAAAGGGTACTCTTTATTTCAAACAGGTATAAATATAATTAGTACTTATTTGAATGAAAGATCATATCCACAAGGATTGGTTCTTGGCTATGCGCTGTTTTTACTTAGTATATAAATAGCCTAAAAGTAGAAATTCCAAGTGCCGATTTTACTGTTTTTGCGGAGAACACAATGTTAAAAACGAAAATCTGCTTATCAGGGAAATGAATCATACGCATTCAAAGCAATGGTTTGCTGATCATGATTTGTGCTTAAGAGGGATTAAGCATTTTGATGGGAGGAGGGACAAAATTCCTAGAGGTGTTTATAGATACTCAGTTAAGGTGGGTATTACGAATATGATTACAAACAGCATACCTAAAAATATATCTTTACTCTGGAATCTTAATGGTATAGTATCATATGCGGAGTTAAAAACTGTATTTAGTTATGTCACTAATAATAATTCTTATTCCATATGTGTTAACTTTATGAAGACATTCAGGAGCAATGAATTAGATTTTCAGCCTGCAAAGGCTAGTTTTGTGAATAATATCTAAAACTCCATATAGGGCAGATGTTAGGAGTAAATTTAAAAAGTAGTGCCAGTTAACAATATTTATTGAAAACTAAATATGACGAAATCAACTATTTAAATAAAGTCATAATTATGGTTTACTAATCAGTATGCAATGCAAAGTGGTGGCATTTAAAACTCAGTTGTCTGCCTGTTAGTTATTATCTTTGTAACTTTCTAAAAGTTAGGAAGTGTAATATTCTCTTTTTTCTTATTCTGCTGATATGCAATTGCCACAAAGTTCAGTGATTAAACAAACAGGCTAGTTACTAATCTAGAGTAAGTTAAAACTTTAAATCTCTTTTCTTTCTAGCAATGCAGTAGTGAATAACACCATTTAGATTCATTTAGTTGACCGACATTATCCCAATACTTCTATCGTTTCAAGAACAAACAACTCTTTTTTGTTATATTAGGAAATAAATGGTTCGAAAATAGACAAGATGACACACCAAGAAATCGATGTAAGCTGTAAGAGCTACAAAGGCGTCAACTCTGAACGCATCAAAAAAAATCAATATTCCTTTTAGACTTTTATTAACTATTACATAAATAACTTTGTACAACCCATATAATAGTTATTTATTGTAAGAGTGTTTCAGATAGCGTTTTATCCACGCAAGAATGTTTAAACGCGAGAACGCGGTTCAAGCGTTTAATTTTCTTAAGTGGATAAAACGCGACTAAAACACGAATGCAATACAACGTTTTATCCAAAATCACAAGCCCAAATAATTCGGATTTAATAATCTTATATCTTATATCTTATGGGTGATAGAAGTACCTAGTAAAAACTATAACCTTCTTTGTCTTGATTGAGGAATACTTGTTGGAGTTTTAAGTTTTGGGCAAGGTTGTCAGCCTTTATGAGATTTTTATTGATGGACCGTGACCGCTTCGGAATCCGAATTGCTCGTGCTGTAGAATTTGCCGGTCGTCCATTTCGTGTCGGAGGCGTTGAAGGATGATAGCTTCTACTATTTTGCCCAGCGTAGAGAGAAGGCTGATGGGACGGTAATTTTTGGAAAAAAGAGGGTTTTGACCAGGTTTGGGAATCATTATGACGTCTGCTGTTTTCCAGGACAAAGGGAAATGTCGGAGTCGTAGAATGGAATTCGTAATATTAACTAGAGCGATGATGAGTTTGCGAGGGAGTCGTTTCAGAGCATAGTTGGGAATTGGGTCGGGTCCGGGGGCTGTTTTGGGTTTTCTGGATTTTATGATGGCGGCGATTTCTTCAGGGGAGGTTGGTTGTATGGGAGGGTCGTCGTCGGTGTCTTGTAGCTTGTTGCGGACTTGTCGCGAGATTCGGGCTGCAAAGGGGACATCCATGTTGGTGTAATTTGGACTACATTGTTGTTCAAAAGTGTGTGTAAAAGCCTCCGCTCGTTCTTCGTGAGTGTACGCTAGGCCTTGGGCACCATGAATGGGAGGAATTCGTGTTTTCTTGGATTTCAGACGTTTAGTTAATTTGCATAGTGAATTATCGGTTGGACTAAGAGAGGCGAGTTTATCTGACCATGTTTGGTTACGGTAGGTTTGGATTTCCGTTCTGATGTGATTGTTTAGCCGAGTGAGTTCGATGTAATCGGCTGGGTTGGTGGTGGTTTGCCAGCGTCGACGAGTTCGGTTTCTAATACGTATCAGGTGTTTTATATTCTGTGGGAGAATATCGCGACCATCAGGGATTGGATCTGGGTTGGTCGCATAATGGAGGGAGGACTGAATTCGGTTGGTTAGGTGCGTTACTTCGTTTTCCAGGTCTTCAATGTTCTGGATGACGGGGATATTTCCATAAGTCGATTGTAGATGGTTGTGGTACGCTGGCCAGGAGATGATATGTCGGTAAGTTGGTGGTGAGTCAGTGAAGTCGCCGAAGTGGAGTAGCACAGGGTTGTGGTCTGATGTCAGTTCGGGGAGGGAGAAGATGTCGTAATTGAAGCGGTGGTTTTTGAGGACTGCGATGTCCAGGACGTCGGGGCGACCGTGTCCATAAAAGGTGGGGACAGGTGGTCCGACAACAGCAATGTCGTGCTGCGTAGCATATTGTTGGAGGAGTGTTCCCTTCTGGTTGGCAAGCCGGCTGTTCCAATCTTGGTGTTTAGCGTTGAGGTCTCCTCCTAAGATAATTTGATCTGTATTGTCGAGTAAGGTGTCTAGGTCTTCGTCTGTCAAGGGGCGGTTGGGTGAACAGTAGACTGCTGTGAGTCTTAAAAGCCCATTATGTGCTGTGTTGATATAGATAGACGTGGCCTCGATTTGTTGGAGATCGTGGTTGGGGCCAGGGTAGTGATCAATGTTGGAGCGGATATAGATAGCTGTACCTCCGCCCCTGTTGTTGAGTCGGTCGTGATGGTATAGTGTATAGTTGGGAATAGTTACAGTTGTCTTGCAATGAATGCAGCTGGAGGGGTTTATTTTTTCTACATTTATATACCCCAGACGGCGAATGCCTCGTTTCCTAGAGCGAGAAGATTCCACATATGCAATATACTGCAAATCAAAGAGGCCGAATTTCACAAGATTTGTCTGTTAATTGAATGAAACATTGCATTTAACATTTTCATACCAGTTTGCAAAATCATATCGTTTTAATTTTGGATAATCATACTTCTCATATTTAACTTGCAGCCTACAAACTTTGTCGTGAAAATAGAATTCATATAGTATTCATTCCTTCCTACAGTAGTAACTGTCTTCAGCTATTAGTGTAACTTAAGTACTGTGGATCATTCAGTGCTACAACTATATTGAATAGGAACCTCACAAGATATTTAGTACTGTTTATTCAAAATTCTCAAAAGCAACAATCTGAAATGTTGACAGCTACATCAAAAAAAGGTGTGGGGGAAAAGATCCAGGAGACTAAAATGTCAGGAGTAAAACTAAGCGATTCCAGATTATTGTGAATGTAACCTAAATGTGATTAAGCCTACATCTTGCTACACCGAAGAAGAATAGTGAAAGGGACATGCTCAAAAGAGTTTCACTTCTTCTTCTATTTCATTAACTGACCTATATCAATTATTTATAGTTTTTATTTTTTGCTTTACTAATCTTAGGCACGTTCTTCATTTGATTCTAGTCACTGTGATAACCAATGTGGAGAAATTTGTTTAGAGGAAAATACATTAAAGTCTTGTTTTACGCCTACGTAAAAGAAGTCTTTTCCTAATAAGTACATATTAATGAGAATATTCGTGATCTACATGTTATTTTGCAAAACCTTCTTTGATCCATTAATCTTGAAACCTTAAACTCTCATAGAAGAATGACAGTTTCTTATGTAATTCTTTAGGCCTTACCACAGAATAGCAACTAGATTGTGTTAAAGTTCTAGAACACGTTGTCTCGTAAGATGTCATTAAACTTTTTATAATATATAGTAATAGGCTTTCAGAACAAACTTTGAAATATTTAGAATTAATTAAATGGGGTTCTTTTGAAATCATTCTTCTTTGTGTGGAAATTTCTTGTCAGTGATAGAGTTAAAATAATTTTTCTTTGAAGATTTAAAAACTAATTATTACTCACAAGATACCTAATTGGATTCAGATTTTGAAAAAGATTTCTCTTGGCCATGTAATGGCCGGCGGTGCACATGGGCGGTTAAATTTTGGGGTGACCGCCTACAGTGATTTGAAGGTGCCCCCACTCCATGTAACACCACTGTAACGCCGATCTGTCGATATTTATCGCTAACTCAGTTTATGGCATTGAGATGAGCAAGAAGTAAGGCAGTAAATGAAATAAGAACGCGATACACGTCGATTTTGTTTTGGAGGGAGACATTTAATAACTTATTCTAATCAGTTGAGAAATTTCCACCCTCCCCCCAACATCCCCACCCCAAAATTTTAAATGGCACTACCCCATGTGTGGTATATCATTTTAAAGGGTATAAGATTCTCGATTTTTCACATCAAAGAAAATTAAAGCCGGCACAGCTGTTCATGAACTAGAGGCCGAAGTGTATTGACTGAATTAAACAACTCTTCAAAAATACTTTCCCTACCCACTCAAGATCAAACAGTCGATGGTGCTGTAGCCAATAGGAAAGATTTTCCTGCCAGAAAATGTTAGATATGGCTAAGAATCAGACGAATAGTTACTCTTAACTCTTATCCCCAAGATCTTATTAACGAGCGTATATGAACAAACATCTGCCATCGAACATGAAAATCTTGCCGTGGAAGGTATCAGGACTGCGAACGAGCGCAAAGACAGATCAACAAAAATGTTCCACTCCAATGTCGGTACCTCAAAGAAAAGTCAGTCGATCTAGGTGGTTCGTGGACGCATCTAGAAGTTTGTAACTGTTTATAACCAAAACGCTTAAAGTTCTATTACTACAATGAGGTTTTATTATTATTAGTGTGAACGAAATGGAATGTGTCAAGTGACAAGATTTTAACTTTCATTAATGAAGTAGAGAAGTTTCCCATGTTGAGAAATTCGTCAGATCCCTTTTATAAAATGAAAAGAAAAATGTTGCGCGGGAAGTCCTGCAAAACAATTTCATAGAACAACTCTTCAAGAAATAAAAAAGTGACTTTCTCTGTAGGTACGTAAATACATAGGTATTTTGTTATAGCATAGTATAGTGAACCTAAAAGTTATTTATATAACAAGAGTGTAAAGTGAAGTTTTTTGAATGAGTAGGAAGTTTATGGCACGAGCGACAGCGAGCAATTCATAATCATTTTTACAATAAAACTAAAAAAACAGTGGTTAATAACAAAATGAGCTAGAATAATAGCGAATAAAGACGAATAAACGTTAATTGTAAGTTCGCGCTCGTTCTCATTCGTTTATTTGGTGTATATGTTGGAGACAGACGGCGAATTCGGCCCGTGGCCGATATATTTGGACATATCGCCATCTGTCCATAGCAGAAATACCAGATGCCGAAATAACGATACAATTCGGTGTCTGGCTAACTCAATTTGAACGCATCCCGAAATGTTAGATTGCGTTTGTTGTTTTTTAGTAATTTTTGTACCGTAATTGCAAGATTTTAATGTAAGTAATCACTCTAATTATGGAGTCTCAAGGAAGTTTAGTTGACAAGCACACATTTGAAGAAAAACTTTTTGAATTAATTGAAAAAAGTAGCGGTTTAAAATTATGTACTACGTGCCAATTAAAGAAAAAATCAAAACAGAAAGGGTTAGTAGTAAAACCAATAATTTTCTCAGGATTTAATAAAAAGGGACAAATTGATTTAATTGATATGCAAACAGAACCGGACGGGCCTTATAGATTTATTATGAATTACCAAGATCACCCAACAAAATTTGTGTTTCTTAGAGCTCTAAAAACTAAAAAGGCAGCAGAAGTTGCCTACAATTTGATGGGCATTTTTTGTATTATCGGGGCACCTTGTTTACTTCATAGTGACAATGGCAGGGAGTTTGTGAATGAAGCAATTACAAGTCTTGCAGATATGTTTCAAGCGAAAATAATTCATGATAAACCACGTCACTCACACAGCCAGGGATCTATTGAAAGAGCAAACCAATATGTTTGGGACATTTTAATTACTTGCATGCAGAAAAATCAGACGTCCCAATGGTCAGAAGGGTTAAGATTTGTGCAATTAAAGAAGAATAGATCATTTCACAGAGGCATCCAGTGTACTCCATATGAGGCTATGTTTGGCGTTCCAATTATCAACGGCTTGAATGATTCAAACCTTCCACTGGAAATCGTAGAGAAATTGATGAGAAGTTGATGAGAACGATATTTACAGACTCCAAAAGACTGCTGGTGAAAATATCGAAGACCGACCATCTGCTGAATGCGGTACAGAATTATTAAATAATTCAGTTTGCGAACAGTTGCTGCTAAAGAATCGAATTCTGCACAGGGCTTTCTAAGATGCAGTGACAAGAAGTGTGTACTAAACCAAATAAAATGTAATAGTATATGCCATTCAAGTACTTCCTGTAGCAATAAATAATGCATATAATGAATTTGTTTTAATTCAATAATTGTTTTTGTCGTATAACCAAAGCGCAATCTAACATTTCGGGATGCGTTCAAACTGAGTTAGTCAGATGCCGAATTCTATCGTTATTTCGGCATCTGGTATTTCTGCTATGGACAGATGACGATATTTCCAAATATATCGGCCACGGGCCGAATTCGTCGTATGTCTCCAACATATACATAACTTCCCATTCCTTGTCGGTACATCAAAGAAAGTCGCACCATCTAAATCGTTCATGTTTGACCAATGTGGACGCGTATAGAAGTTTGTAACTAAAAAAATGAGCCGGAACAAAACGAGCAACTACAAGTAGACTTTAATTGTTCGCGTTCGTTTCTGTTTGTCTGTATTAAAAGTTTACGTTTGTTCTCTGACGTTCGTTCGTGTGCGTTCACACTAGTTTCTTTGGTGTGGGCATAGTTTTATAATCAGTTATCCATAAAATTTGTATCTTCAGCTGAACATGAACAAGAAAGACGGACGATCCAGTATGTCGAATTGTTACAATGTGAAAGGTTTGTGTGACAGGTTAAGTATACTGTCACTTTAAAAACTTAAAAAGCTATTCTTTCTGATAAGGTGGTTTTCATTACAGAATAGAAAAGTTTTATCATCGAAAGCTACTTCAAGAAGGTAGGAGAATAAAATGCAACTGGGAGTATTCTGTTCTCTATGTTTTAGCTTTTAAAATGAATTTCTAATTTTAGTAGTAAAACACTCACGCAGTTGACTTGAAGTCTTATTTATCTTAACTATTGATAAAAGTATGACTCGAATAAAGACTTAGGTCATTCTTTCCATGGCCAACCAAGGAGACAAATTTGTGACGATTCAGCAATTAGAAATAACATGAACAAAATGAATTGAACTAGATTGGATATGCAGGTAGAAAGAAAATACAAATGCCTAATTTGAACGAACAAATGGTTGAACTTATTTAATAACCTTTTGATAAAGTTATTTAAATGGTGCTACAATGAAATTTATAATTGTCTCTGCAGATACAACTAAGCAGGA
>VTPC01091144.1:102189-127702 GCA_011009095.1 Ignelater luminosus | reverse complement strand
ATTATTATTATTATTATTATTATTATTATTATTATTATTATTATTATAAAGACAGAATCGTTGTCTAACCCAACAATATAAAAATTGTGTAAGTCTCCAAGCACTGTTTGTCGTTATCTTCCACTGATAAATCTAAATTCACTACAAAAATAAAACAATTGTCTAAAGGTACGATAGTGAATGTTTACACAATCTCGATATTTTTACAGAAGACAAAATCTAAGCCTTTATATTCAACATGATCAAAATGGCCGCCGAAATTTGAAAAATTTTCAAAAGTTTTGTTTTTACTTTAGAATCATATTCTATATTAAAACATAAGAGGTAATACGTATGCTTTTAGTTTTTTGATATCATCTCGGGAACATGGTCAAAATGGCTGCCGAAAAATAAATGTTTTTTTATTTTGTGAACAGACTATTGCTTGAATTCGGTAAACAAAACAGAGTTCGTTGTGGTTATACTTTGCATTCCCAGATGTCTTCAGCTGCCTGCATTATTCTGCAGGCTGATTGAAGAAACTTCTCTTGGTTTCTGCAAACTGAATATCTTGTATCTGTTATACCTGCAATATCCTTCTTCAACAGGGGCGGGATTTTTTTGGAGGCCCCGTATTCAAGCTTTACGCAAATGCGCTTGCGTGGCTACGATCACACATCCAATCTACCAGTGTCTTAAAATTAGCAATTCTTGTAATATAAATGATACTTCACAGAAAAAATTTAATTGCTAAAATTACATTTATGATGTACTTATTGAAAAAAAAAACGTTGAATAAATAAAAAATAAATTTTCAAATGCCACAAGAATCCTCCAACGAGCTCAAGTTTTCGGCGCTTTAAGGTCACGGTTGTTGAAGCATCCAAGTAGTGCACGATGAATAGAAAATAATGTTGGGCGCCAACTACTGATGCACAGTAGCAACAAACAAAAAAAAACTTAAAAAAACATACAAAAAAAAACACAAAACAAAATATGGATATCAAACTTTGATTACAGAAAAAGAGATTTTTGATCAAAAAGAACCCAAAATATCTATATGTCTAAAAACAGTTACTAATTATTGATGTCAAGTTAAATTACTAAATTCGATGGCGTGACGTCCCTCTTTATATAAAAATAATTTAATTATTAGTTAAATACTGCTTAAAACTTGAAGTGGGTCACCTAATAATCTTTAATAATCTTTAAGTATGTTAATTTTCATAATATAATGATACAATATATTTGTGAATTTACGTATAGACATTAAATTAAAATAAAGCTATTGTGATGATATTAAAAATGTAGTGATATTTGAAAATGATAAAAAAAGAGAGTATAAAAAACAATTTGTTTTTTGTTTGATGTATGTAATGACAGTAAAATATAAATAAATTAATATTGTCAAGAAAATAGCGTTTTAATAAAAAAAATTAAGAACTAAACGAAGAAAAATAAGGACCCTGAGAAAAAGAGCTCTCCATATCATAACATAAAAAATTGGCGTCCCAACGTGGTAGGGCAAGTTAAATAAAAGACATAATTATCATTTTGTTAGTTGTCTGTTGGTAGTGGAAAGATGTCAAAGCGAGGTAAATCGGTAGATAGTAGAAAAAGGGACAAAAGAGAGGAAGAAAATATTGAAATTGAACAGATGGAAGTAGAAAGTATAAGTATGGAAGAGACCATGGGAGATGTTGAAAAGGGAGATAAAGAGCAAAAAGAAATAAGACAACAACAACCAGATTTACTTAAAATATTAATAGAAATGAAACAAGACCAAGATAAAAGATTTGAAGATCAAACTAAAAGATTTGAAGACCAAACTAAAAGAATAGAAGACCAAACTAAAAGATTAGAAGAGATTAAACAAGATAATACTAAAAGATTTGAAGAAATCAATCATAATCAAGAGAAAAGATTTGAAGAAATTAAAAGAAAATTTGAAGATCATGAGAATAGATGGGATAATATTGTTAAAAACATGAGAGGTGAAATACAAGAGGAGGTGAATAATAAGATAGATGAATGTCAGAATGAAATGCGTAGGAAAATAGAAAGACACCAAGAAGAAATTATCAACATGTTACAAATAAGGGATGCAGATATAAATGAGAAAATTAAGAAGCAAGAAAAAGCACAAGAAAACTACCAGCAGAATGTGAAAATAGAATTAAAAAAATAAACAAAAATGTTGAAGAGAAATCAACAGCAGGTAATCATGGACCAAGTCATTATTGTATATTAGATAGCGGGATTCAAAATATGGCAAAATTCTCAGTAAACCACAAACGAATAAATCCAAAAGAATGAATTAACAGTTTACCAATAAGAAAGGCAAATCTTAAAAATAAGATAAAGAATAATTACAAATAAGAAAACAATTATCAAAATAACAATAATAATAAAGAAAAATTGAAATGTACTATTAATTGGCAGAATAAACTAAGAAGAGCAAAAAAAGCGGAAAAAAGAAACAAAATGAAGATGACAATGGAAAATAAGAGGTTGGAGGGGATCAAAGTCAAAAGAAAATCAAAAATAAGACTAGAAAGAAAAATAAGGAATTGGGGTGTAAAATATTTAAGACAGATAATAAATCCGAAATAAGGATGGAAAAATATAAAATGATAATGAAAGAACATTTAAAGAATTTACTATCAGGAGTCAGAGAGGAACAAAGAAATTACAAATACAGAAAATGAAAGAAAATCAAAGAACTAGAATAAATGCTACAAGAGAATTTTAAAATAAAGTTAGAAACCAATGTTGACAAAAATAACCAAAGAAGAATAGGGAACATTTCGTATTAGGTTTGAGAAGAAGGTATGAATGATGCTTGAATGCATGTGTTAAAGATAATCAAAATAAGTTAAATAATTATTAATGAAGTATTGTTAAAATGATGATGATTATGAAGATTTGAATATGAAGTTAGTAGAATAATAATGATAATAATAATAAATAATTAATTATATGATTGATAATATTAAAAGAAAAGGTCAAAATATGATCCTTAATATGAATAAGTAAAGATAAAATATGATATTGAAGTAGATAAATGAGGCAGGGAGTTAAGTTATATGAAGAAAACGTTACTATTAGAGAAAATAATTTTTTGCAATTTCTCAAGAAGTTGTAGAAAATGATTTGTATGAATGCAGCATGAATGAAAGCTAGTTGGAAAATAGAAGAAAATAAGGGAGAAATAGGAAAGAAATGTGAAATAAAATGAAAATATCGAATATTAAGTTAAAAAAACAATAAAAAAAATCCTGTATAAAATGTTAATAATGCTAACTAAACTTATAAAATTTTAAATTGTTATTCTGTTGAAATAATGTAATGTCAAAGTGACAATTAACAAATGTCAAAAATGACAATTAACTAATGTCAGAAAAAAAATGAATGACAGTTGCCTAATGTCAAAATGACGTTCGACAAATGTCAAAGTGCAAGACCGTCAATTCAAATAATTGAGGTTAGAATAAAAACATAAAATAAAACACCATTAAAAAAAAATGATTATGTATATCATGAAACAAAACAATATCTATTATATTACATAAGACAAATAAAAGAAACAAAGATCAAATTGTAATGGAATTCACAATTGAGTATATTTTAGTTAATATTAATCAAAATTTAAGCTATAGTATAAAACGCTTAAAATTTAAATTAATATGGAGGGGAAATGTGATGATATTAAAAATGTAGTGATATTTGAAAATGATAAAAAAAGAGAGTATAAAAAAATTTTTTTTGTTTGATAAATGTAATGACAGTAAAAAAATAAATAAATTAATATTGTCAAAAAAATAGCGTTTTAATAAAAAGATTAAGAACCACACGAAGAAAAATAAGGACCCTGAGAAAAAGAGCTCTCCATATCATAACACTATGTACAAACTGTAGTGTACTAGCTTTAGATTCGTAGTAATAATATCCTACAACTAAGCAACAAGAAACAATGAGAAAAACAAGATTTGTTTTGTGCAAGTTTTTTTATAAATGTAACAAACTAATACCGTGTAGGGCCACCTCGATTTGTAAATAATATCTGATACCAATTTGGCATGCTCATTATCAAGTTATCAGTTATATCTTGAGGTAGTAGTCGCCACTCTTCTCGCAATGCCTGTTCTAATCCGTCTAGATCTACCACATGATTTTCTCGCTTTGATAAGTATTTTTTAAGGTGATCCCATAAATGCTCTATGAGATTCATATCAAGAGAGCAAGCTGGCTAGTTCATTCTTGTAATTCAAGTGTGCGCTGTACCGCATCAGTTCTGTGTGGTCGTGCATTATTATCAACCAAAATAGATTCTGTCCCGATTCTTGCAGCAAAAGAAATCACCAATGATTCTACAATATCTTCACGATATCTTTAACCTGTTACCGACACATTTTATATGTAATAAGTTCCGTGTGATCTCTCAAACATATAGCTCTCCAGATCATGATTGAACCACCACCAAAAGGTGTTCTTGAAGTCATGCAGTTTTCACTATACCTTTCTCCCATCCTTCTCCAAACTCGTAAACGTCCATCTTGATAAAACAAAACAAATTCAGATTCATCAGTAAATAAACACCTAGCCGACTCTTAAATGTTTCATGCTACATGTTCCCTTGCCCAATTTAATCGTTGTCTGCGATGGTTTTCAGTTAGAGGTGGATATCGTTCGGGTCTTCTGGCCTTTAACACTAACTTCTTTTACACGGTTTTCTACAGTTTGAGTAGATACTGCTACACCAGTTGCACGAAGGAAACGATCTTTTAACGTTGTAGCACTTAAGAATTGTTCCTGTAGAGCATTTCGGATCGGCAGTCTGTCCTGTCTAAGCGTGATTTTTCGAATTTGTCTTCTTCCATGTGTATAGAAGGAAGAATCGCGCTCTCGAATCTTTTTGACCACTTGATGAACCACACTTTTGGAAATACGGAGATTCTTTGCAATTTCAAAATGACCTAAAATGTGGTATTTCACATAAAATAATGAAAAACGTTTTATATCTATAGAAAATTTAATAATTTTTATGTGTCCCACTTCAGATTTTGAGCAGATATAGATTTAATTTCTAATAATAATATATCTGATAAGTAAACATTATAAATGTTTATATTAAAAAAACAAGAAAGAGAAAAAAAAGAAGAGACATGAAAGTTGAATTAGTTAACAACAGCTTTAACAGATTCGTTTTGTTGCAAATATTAGGACAAAGTGGGTTGCCACGTGGAGTTGAGCTCTCATTATAGATGTGTAAAGTTGATATGGATAACGGCCAGAACTCACACGGGTTTTTGTACCAAGCTTGCATCGATAGAAAAACGGACTGGTCTATCATCCAGCAATGCGAAACCAACGGAATGGCCCTCCGGGAGTTGATTAATTATCAGACACTCACTAACTAATTTGAATGGTTAACACAGATTATACAAGAACAAATTTAATGAACGATGAAAAGAAAATTCTGTTCAAATCCCCTAAGGGTAACCACTCGAAAAAATTACTTTATAGCACTTTTGGCCCGAGAACGCTCAAGCGCAAAGTGAAGTTTTAAAAGTTGGACGGCCGAAGGTGATGAGCAAGATATTGAAATGTATTGAAATTGATACAAAATAAAAAGAATTATACCGGGCTATTCAGAGATAATTGAAAAAATGTGTGCGACGACTTCCAGACCATTACACATTCACCCAGAAAAACATTTATTGAAGCCAAATAAATAACTTCGTTCTGAAGCCTAGGCCCAAGCGTAGAAGATCAAACTATTGCAACTTGAGTTTTATTAAATGATAAACTTAGCTATTTTTTATATTATTGTTATATACATTTTCTGAAGTAAATTTAAGTTTAGATTTACGGATTTGTATAATTATTGATGGCCCATTTGAGGCCCTCTACAAGATTGATGCCCGGGACAAACCGCACCCTTTGCCCCCCTCTAGGTACGTCACTGTGAACAGTAGACTTTCTGTTATAAAAATGCATGTAGACTCCAATAAATTTTATTGTCATAAATTTAAACTTTCAGTATAGAAACGCCATAGGGAAAGTTTGTGAAGCAACTCGCCCTTACCAATAAGCGTACTCTAACGGTAGGCAACTGAGCAGAAGAAAGTTGTGGAGACTGCAATGCAATTTCCAGCAAATATGTCTATTCTTGGTGACACTCTAGAAAATACTTATCTTCACTTCCTACAAAATATGTTGCCAAAACTTTTTAAAAACGTCCATTTAAATCATCTTTAGCAGATATGATTTATACACGGTAGATGCCCTGAACATTTAATGTTTAATTAATACTTTTGGAAAATGTCAATAGAAGGTGATGGCCTACTTGGCTCCATTCCTATCTGGACATTTTTAAAAATTGTGGTAAATATATACCAAAAAAGTTTCAGACATACCAAAATTAATGTAATTTATTGAAAAGTGCTGCACCGATATCCTAAATAAACTTGGATTTTTGAGGTGTGCGATCTCAATGAGAAAACGGACTGCGTCGTACATTGAAATGTATGGTGCATTGTAAGGTTTTCACAGAAGCATTAGTTTTGAACTATTGTTTATTACAGTTCTATTGTTTATTCTAACAAGCAAGTATCATCTATCCTTAAAACTTTGAATCCTTTTTAAGTTGTAGCTTAAAGTTCTTCGTTTATTTTAACGAGTACCTAGTATCATGTCCTAAATTCTGGTACTTATCTTTATGACTCTAATTCCCCATTAAGAGTAAATGCCGTGCTCTTTTTTTTCATTTTTTTATTCAACAGTTACTCTTCAAATAGTTCACGTTAAGGCTGCCAACGTACATAATGTAAATAGTTCAAAAACTACATATTATAAAGATTTTAGAATATTCAAAACTTAGTAGAGAATTTAGTTTTTTTGCATTTTTTGCGTCCTTAAACTTACAGTTGCTTTATCGAATGGAAAATTCATGCTTGTATTGCAGTAATGTTTAACTTTAATATTATAACTAGATAGAACAATATTATCTTAAACCCACTATAGGAAAATTAAAATTGTAACTGCCAACAAAAGAATGTAACAATTACACAAAATAAAAGAATTAAATAATTGCACGCTAAGAAAATTCTGTTAGAAATAAATTTTTCGTCATTTTATCTTTGTATTTTTATGAGTTTTCCCCAAAGTAAAATACAAATCAACGTTGTACGTTAAGCGAAGTTCATATCAACTTCAAGATAAGTAAGATGACAGCGAAGAACTTTAGAGAACTAAAACATTTGTGAAGTCTGTTTATGTATTTTGTGTTGGGCTTTAAAATGACAACCTTTATGAAATTTGTTTTTAACCAAAATTTTGCGAACAATGTTTCTTCTCTAAATATTTCGTTTTTTGCTAAGTAGATTAGCTTAGTTGGGTCAGAGGATGAACGAAAATACATACAACTAGCCTATTCAGTTCATACAACACAATATATAAATAGAAAGTAAACAGTAGAACAACGTGTTGCTAGAAATTTTAAATGAAATACACTTTGGCCACAGTTATAAGAAAAAAACTGTTGTATGGATTAAATATTCTACCCTAAAAGCCCCAAATAAATATTTAATGCAAAAAGGAGGATCGAAATGTCTTTGGAAAAATTACATTCCAATCCTTTCTCACAAAAGGGATTAATTCCACCACTAATTCTCTTAAAACGTTTTACATGTTAACTTTGGACCAATTATTGATCTCTTAACCAGCTTTAGGGTAGAAGTGCTTAAAATGGAAACCTAACAAGGAGATAAAAAGTGACCAAATTAGTTTTATTTCCAAGCTTTAATAATAATTCAAGTTTTTTCTTCCAAGTAATCCACAAAAGCAAACAAAAAATAAAGGAAAATAGTGAATATTATATGATGTTAAAAAACCAAGTTGAGCAACTAAATTATTCAATAACATCTGAAACGAGAGTATTAAAGCTGCTGCGAACATTTACACAACAAAGTTATATCTGTATAGTTAATGTAACACTTTCAGCAGTAAAAGCATTTGGACTTCTAGTAATTTTGATTTTATGCTAGGATTTTTCTCTGAATCTGGCTTAACTTTTTTCTCTGTAAAGTACACTTTCGTTATTCGACTGCAGTTTGCTACAGAAGCTTATTCGCTCCGGTAGTCTCGCAGGATTTGATCCCGCTCCGGGTGTATCAACTTAGAGTACGGCGGCAGCAATTCAAATGCGCTGCACTTTATTAAAGTTGCAGCGTGTTTACATCGACTGAACATTACCTGCCGGAACAGCAAACCTGTTACACATAAAACATTCAAGCTCCTTACTGTATAGAATTGTCAAGAGTTAATCAGGAGAAAAGTACAATGATATAAATGACAAAGTAAATTTGCCATTAGACTCTTAGAATGATTTTTACTTAGTTGTATTTTTCTCCCAGATATGAACTTCATACATAAAAGAACAATGGTTAATAGAATAAAAACCAAAATAAATTAGTCACGCTTCTTGGTTGGCCAAAAGAGTTTTCTTTAACTTTTAATTTTTTCAGTTAAATGTGCCCTGTGAATTTCTGTATTAAACATATACATACATTATAAACGCTACAGTTTTGAGTGGAGTTATTGTAATCGTTGGCACATCTCTTAATCCGATTTATGTACTAATGTAGTACGATGCCGATCTATAGTTATGCAGGTGTTTTGGAAGAAAAGGAAAATATTTGGAGGATGTGTTCAGAAGGTCAAAATTAGAAAAATACGCTCATACGTCTAAATATGATTCTCAACCATTACGGAGATACGTGCTTCTTAAACTGTAAGCATCAGTCTTCCTACTGAATAGATTGAAAGATTTCACAAATTACTTGATTACTCTTAAAAGCTTCTTGTAGTGTATCCACTTAGCAGTGAAACTCCATTTCGTCTAGGATTTTCAGGGGCAGCTTGCTTTTAGTTGCTAAACGTGTATAATAAGTAATTACATACAATTTTCATTTACCTCGTCTTATCTACTTCGTGTTGGTTATGTTCCAGCTCAGAAAGGTGTTTGGTAGAAAATAGAAAGCAATATGTTAAAGATATTTAAGTAGTAACTCTTTCATTCTTTAGCGGAGTTTCAAGATTATACTAATAGGTACGAATTCACCCATGCTGTTAGCATGCTTTTAGATTAAGGGTGGGCGAATTCCCAAAAACACATTGTTAATATATAAGTATATAAGACCACTATAAGTTTCATCATGTTAAATACGCCTCAGTCTCTTTAATAATATCTTTTGTCAGGTACAGTTGAGGAAATACAAATTTATTTTATGAAAGTTACCTTTTTTCGATTTTCGATTTTTGGACATCATCAAGCCTTTGATAAAGATAACACCAATAAACAATGCCATTTGGAAATTTCTAGCATTAATATCAAACACATTATTAGCGACTAGAATTTGCATCTGCTCAATATAGTATCATAAGAGTTTTAATCCAAAAACTATTTTAAACAAAAGTATTGAAATGAAACATTTCCCCCTCAGAACTGAGAAACTGTTAACATCTCTTATTGTCTGTCTATTGTTTGATAAGTTTGGGATGCCTATCTGCCAATTATTAGTGGCTGCTATGTCAAAGCCAGAATCAAACTAATAGAATTTTATGATCTGCAAACATACTCTTTAGAAAATTACAATTTCTGGAATAACACACTAAGCAAAATATTCCAGGTCAATTAACAATAAGGAAGAATTACATAGTGCCACTGTATCAAACTACACTAGAAAAGTTAAAGACAAAAGTAAAAAATAAAAGTATTTGGGTTCCTTTAGACCCTTTAGACAACGGATATGGAGCAGATACATTACAAATTGTATTTTCGTGATTTCAAGAAGTGAAGAGGAGAAGTACAAATCATATTTATTGACAATAAGAATTTTAGAAAAAACCAATCATTCAACTATTGCTGCCTTTTTTTAATGACGCGTTAGGTCTTTTGTGGACAAAAAGAATCCAGTATTCACGTGTTCAATTAGTTTGCACTGAAACAGCATCTTATTTGCAAAAAGCTGTGATTGAAATGCAAGTATTGTAACATTAAAATGATACATGCTACGTGTTTAGCGCATGGCTTACATCGCGTAACTAAATTGATTCGCTCTCTGTATCCGAATGTGAACACGTCAACATCCTCACTAGAAAAAGATTTTCTAAAGCTTCTTCCCGGTTAGTGATGTGCAGACACCGATATACCAACCAAAGTTATGTCTCTTTGGAAGTTTCTGGCATCTATACCAAATTAGTGAACTCAGGTTGAGCTGTTATTGATATCTTCAGACACTGAAATAATCTTTTATAATACATAATAACTTACAATGAAACTCCAGAGCAAATTCGTATCGGAATACTTAATCGAAACCGTTTCTCTGCGGAAACTTTAGTTGCATATTGTTGGCGGATTGATCCTGTTAGATGTTAGATAATTTGGAAATCTATAAAAACTCACAGTTGCATTTTAAAAGGCAATACTTAAAATAGTTTCAGTTTTGTAAACAAAAAAGGTTCTATGGTATATCAATCATTGAACTGTTAACGCGGCCAGAAAAATGATTCAGTATGAACATCTTGCGCAAAAAAGCCATTAAAATATATATAAAAAGATAATCAAATTTAATGCATAATCTTTTCTTACTATAGTCATTTCTGTACTCATTATTTCATTAATCATTTGAAACAATGTCGAAACTCGTATAAAGCCACCGTCATCAATGTATGTCTTCACCAATTGCGTCCATCTAGCAACCAACCACATTCGTCAGTTGGTGCCACATACCAACGCAGTCGTTCCACATCATATAACCAGATGGCATTGGTAACAACTGACACTAAAACCTGCTACGGCAATTCTCGAAAGTGAAAACAATCACATCAAGCTTACCTGACCTCCTTCAATTTTGTCAATTGTTAACAATTTTTGTTCCTCAGTAGAAACCGTGAAATCAGTCAATCGCTATTTAATGAATGGATATGTTATTGAAAAAATATCCGGTGTAAAAATAATATCTGCTCAGAACCTTATTTTTTATATAGTCTATAGATTTCCAAATTATCTAAAATCAGACAGGGTCAACAATATGCAACTGAAGTTTTCGCAGAGAAACGGTTTCGATTAAATATTCCGGTACGAACTCGCTCTGGAGTTTTATTGTAAGTTATTATATGTTATAAAAGATTATTTCATTGTGTGTAGCTATCAATAACTGCTCAACCTGAGTTCACTAATTTGGTATAGATACCAGAAACTTCCAAAGAGACATAACTTCAGGATATCGATTCTTGTGGTGCTGTGGGTAGGGTAAACGCACCTAATTACGTCCGGCTCCAGCAGCCCACCTACGAATCAATTATTATTTTATAAATAAATTATCGCACCATAAATAACGGCGATTTTTAGCTCTGTGTTATCTACCATCCTTCGTTCTAAGTATTATGTTACATTCATTCCGGTAAATAAAAGTTATATGTTAATTATTAGCATTTATTTACTGCCAGTACGTGATTCTGTTTACTACGACTGCCATTGAGTGCGTTTTTATTAACGAGAAACGGTTGCATTCTAGGTAAGTTTTGAGCATTTTTGTGAACATTTTTGTAAACATTTTTGTTTGGTAAATTAAAGTAAAGGTTCTTCTTAATATTTAATACAAAAGATCCTGAATTTTAATTAAACAAATGTCGAAAATAAGGTAGGCAGAGTACCGGTATTCACAGATTCGTCTAGTCATCCGCTTGCCGCCTTCCACTGTCGTGCAGTAGGTATTCCACAATACTGAGATTTTATATTATTGTTGCTTGACTTTTTAATTTAATTTTGTTGATTAGCACCCACATTTATTAATCTTTCCATCATTTATTTGATGGTTATTAGTCTCTTCAAAAAAAAATCTAATTCTAGGAAGTCAACATGTCCAAACAACCAACTTAAGTGAACAATTAACTTTTAAAGAGTATCATGTAGAAAGTAGGAATTAAATTGATTTGTTTATTAATTATTTACTTATTTTGTATTTGCATGTATTTTTTAAAATAAATTCTTTTCGTTTCAATAAATCGTTTACGAGCAAATGCAAGAAAGGCATAAAATTGTTAAATTATTTTATGCTTATGGCGAGTAACGAAGATATCGCTAAAACAGATTTAATTTGCCAAACAGGTGATCCGAATAAAGCTTCCAAGAACTCGTATGTAATCAATTAATCATTTAAGAAATAATCATTCATCACGTTTATACGATGTTTATAGCTTTGTTTCTTAAAGGGCGGTTACTAGGACCTTGACGGCGGATTTTTAGTAAATAACGGCGGATTACGGGGCCAAAGTGTCGGTTTTAATGAATTATTTTGTTTCTCATATAAAACTAAACGTTTAATGACTTTTGACGATTGAGCATGTATATCATTTAAATATGCATAACTGTACAGAAAGTTTCATTGATAAATATTATTTCGTTTTAAATTTAAACGAATTTGAACTTCAAATATTCTTTAGGTGGCAGAGGATTGATGCTTTTACCCTATTTGGTGCAGAATTGCATTACAAACTGCTACTTTGCAATCTTAAAAGTCACTTCACTTCATTCATTTATGGCGGACAGCATGGTTTGTCTGTGATGATCTTTTAGACATCATGCTATATTACACGTTTAAGACAACAATAAAAATTAAACATTCTGTCTACCTGAAGTAATACTACTCCATCAGCGGTTTTTGTAAGAATTCATACTGTTGGACAACAATATTTGAAACTGCATTATACTATGGATACATACAGTTACAAGAACTTAGTAAACAGTTGCATCAAATTTCTATGTATTAGCAAAAAACATTCGAATAAATTTAAAACAATAAAATGACATTTTAGTTGCTGAAACTCTAAATCCTATAGTAACATTTTATACAGGTCTTAGCTCTGCTAGGGGAATATTAATGCGTTTAACGACGAAACTAATGTAATAAATCAAGTATTTTGATTTACTTGATAGATCATAATTTATAAAATAATAAATCTTTTAAGGAGAATTTTTAACATCTATTTCTGCAAGATAAAAAATTACTGATACAACTGTGTAGACGTATATTCTGAATCAACATAAATTTTTCAGTAGTGTTGCTATATTCAATAAATAGTATAACTTTCCCCTGGGAGTCGATCTCGTTCTTCATTACAGATTCATAAGGTCTAACAGTTATCAATCAATATCTTTAAGGAGGGCGAAACTTCCGAATTTCAGATTTAAATACGGAAACACGAATTTCGTCTCACGATAAATCAAGTTTAAATTATGGGCCTTACGTCACAGTTTTGTTAAAGTTAGATTTGCTTGAAATGAGTTCGTTGTTGACTTGGTACCGTTTTCGTTAAGCAAACCGAGTCTAGACTAGATTGATACGAACGCCGGAATGTAAATCTGTTAAATTAGCAAACAAGGCAAATAGACGTGGTGCTCGTTGCGCTATAAACCGCGGATTATATCCGTTATTTCCTTTCAAATTTTAATTCTAACGTAGCGATATTGAAACAAAGCAAACTCATGCCTTAATTAATTCTGGAAAGTATTAATAATTAGTTTGCGTTTGCTACGATAATAGCTAAAAATTCTTAAGGCCACGGAACTTGACGTTTTATAAACTAGTACCTTGAATGAATTTTTGTAATTTTCTTCCATGGAAAAGCAAAAACTGTTTTCCTAGTTTGTTTATTTTTAAAAATTCTGCTTTTGTCGTTTCCACAGGTTAGGTTATTTTTGCTTTTAGTTAAGCCACATCTGTTACATACTACTATACTAAACGCTACAAGACAGAAGTTTTTAAACTTTCATTATTAATTAACCTCTGTTCAAACAAGCTTTGGTTCTACACACCCAAAGCGGTTTTTATATTTAAAAAAGAGAGGGAAGCCATTAGAAGGGAAGGAGAGAGCTTGGTATCGAAATTTCGACCGGAATGAATCTGCAGATCACAGTTTAAGAACATCTGCAATAAGAAATTAACTTCTCTTCCAGGACATTTTTACATTAATGTACAGATCTAACCATCTCTCGATGAATTTAACAATATCGTACTGACCCTGCTTTATTAGTAAAGGATTTACCTTTCATTAATGACATTGTGTTATTTCATGGATTCATAGACCAACTATTTGATAAGTGTACTTACAGACCTTGTAGGTGCTACTTTTCATGCTTCAGAGAAGTATTAACCGACAGAATAGTTCTATCAGAATATAATAACAATTTAGAAATTAAAACGAGGTGGCAAAATCCAACCAGACAATTATTTAAATGTTTTAACTTCAACATGTTTTTAACTAGAAATCTCTTTTTTTTCAAGGGTGGTTTAATTATCCTTTTCTCGTTTAAAACTTTATGTCTATGGGTATTATTTTCTATCGATTGGATTTGTGTGATTTTGGTTTTGATAGAACAGCAGAAAATGGTGTACGTCTTTAGCAAGTACTAAATATTCGTATTTTTAAATTTCCTAAACTTAAAGTCATTTTGAAGAGGATTTTCGGTCTTAAGAGATCAAACATTGTTTGACAAAACTCTTATAGAAACTGACAATCTTCAGATGTGTTTTTATAACTTGTTATACCGTTCTTTTGTCTGATATGATTCTCTCGTTTGCAGTTTGTTGTTTCTTGTGGAAAGATTCACATTCTTTCTGAAGAATTCGCAACAAATGTGTTCATCAAACAACAAACCATCTTATTTCTCCTGCACTACGATCAGCAGCTAACTTCCATTCAGTAAAAGATTTTTGCGATTCTGCGCCTAAGCCCGGACATCGTACACAAAAACAAAAGCAAGCAAATGTTTGTCAGTTGTTCAGAATTCGTTCAGTATGATTCTCCTACAAAAACTAAATGTAGTGACGTTCAGTAATTCGTAAGCTTTTGGGACGGTAGTGTACGATATAGCCAGTCTTTGTATTCTACGTAAATAATTAAATGGAAACTAACAATTGGGTACTTAAAACGCTATGGGTACACATCGCTAAAATTTAGAACGTTTTTACCCTAAAGCTTCCAATTCATAAAAAAGGGATTTCTAGTCTTCAAATACTCTTCGCGTTTTCATTTCATTTTTATTTTATTTTTTATTTTTTTTTACTGAAAGCTACTATTTTAGAGTATACCAACATTAACAAAAAGTAGCCTCTACTACTCCAAGAGAGAGAACAATTGTTCATCTAAGCAAGGTTTGGAAGATTTTCACATCCACTTATGGCATGAGTTTATAAATGTAAACATTAAATCTTTAAACTCTTTTCCCATATTTGTGTTGTACGAATTGAAAGCTGAAAAGGTTTCATTAAAACGAAATTCTTTGCAAAAATTACTTATTCCTCTTTACCTATATTTGCATTATTTTTCCATTCATAATCGTTTCAAGTTCAAAACAAATTTTTATATTTGCTGCCAATGAGTTAAAATGAAAAATGCGATAATACCTACTGAAAATAATATTCAAGTCAGTTCTTCCATTTGTATAATTTATCCCGAATAACATCATTATATTATATGCCTTTTCTTCATCCCAAATTAGTGGCCATAAAGTTAAGAAATGTTATTCAATTTTGTACGCTGATACGGCTTTCACCTCAAAATTTTATGTCTTTGTTTGCATATTTTTATTGTTGACTGGGGTAGTTTTATAGTTGATAAATATTCAGTAGCTGTAAACCCTTGATAAACTGTCAAGGAAATGGGGCTTTAGAAAAGGCCGTGTAAATAAAACGCACTTGTATATTGAGCCCCTCCGCATTAATTAAAAATAAACTCGGTTTCCGTTGTCAAAATGTCGTAAATATGTTTCATTAGCGCAGTATCAAATCCAATATAGCGTAGGCTGTTGCAAAGCCGTACTTTTGCGTTTATCGCATACGTTGAGCTTTCGAAATGGGTTTCATTGGCAGTAACTGCAGATTGAAGTTGGAATTTCCAATGAATGAAACCACAACTGCGCTACATATAACTATAATATACAATGAAACAATATACAATTGAATAGCATTCTATTTGAAACTTTTTTGATATAAATTTTAGGAATCACTTTATAGAAGTGATAAATTTAAACCCTCTATCCCAGGAGTCTAGAAAAATCATTGGGAAGTAACAATTGAATTATTATATTCTCTTCTAAGTCCAAAGGTTAATTGAAAGCTCCATAGATGTAACCAGTATAACGAGCAAAAATTATCATTGGACAGCAACCGAAATATAAAAATCGTCCGAGCTGCAATCTACAATCCCCTCAATATACGTTTTTTTTACAAAGAGAAAGTAACAACATTTTTTATTTTCTTTTCCTACTTAAATCCCCCAGTATTTTACAGCAAATGTGAGACTACACAAACATGCAGGTATGGAAATACAATTAAAGACTTCGCTAGCGAGTGAAAGGTACTTTATATTTACATAAAGGTTTGAAACCGTATTCGCATCAGAAATTCGGGAATGTCACTCCATCGCTTTAAACGCGTTTATAGACACCCGATACCGTGAAATGAGAAATGAATTTAAATTGAATTGGTCGTTCCCAAACACAAACACCAACACATACACATCCAAATCTACCCAGAATACGGAAATAAATTGAATGTAAATAGTACATTTACGCTTGCTTGTTGTTTTTAATTAGATATTGCTTTGAAGGGAAAAGCGGTAATTGGTGCAAAATAAATTAGTTGTACACCGAAATGAAAATAACTAATCAAAACACAAAATTTTTAATTACACCGAATTAGTTATTTTACGTCAGTAATGTATTTTTGTAATTTATACGAAAATGAATTATGCCAGAAAAAGTTGTTTGCCGCTTTTGTGGCAGTTCACAGAAAACTTCAAGCAAAGGTAAATTGTGTTTGAACATGATTTATTACTTTATTATGCTATGTCAATATTAATTCTCTTTTAACAAATCAAAGCAAATACATTAACAAGATAACATCACATTCAAAAACACATAGAGAATACTAGAAATCAATAACATGCCAGTATAAACATAAAATGCAGATTTTGATTTGATTTACAACCGCTTGAGATTAAATCCCTTGTACAGGCATGATTCCACTGTTGCAAAATAATGTTTGTATTATCATTACACCCTCTTTCTAAAATATAATATACAGCATACACTACCCACAAACATAATATTGATGATACTCATGTTGATGAAAAACTGCCACTACTCAAACAAACCAGAGTTGATTGTTTTTCATTATTAAGCGAGAGGTTCAGCCTCGCGTTAGCATATTATATTTGCCTGGTTCCAATTCCTTGATCATCTTTGGTAAAGTTTTCTGTGCGTTTCTTCAGTTTTGCAAAATTTCATTTGTGTTTGTTTGAGTAGAGTCCTTGAACCTTGAAGATGGTTTCTTTACAAAGTAGTCAATCTACGTATATTTCTTACAGCTTCGATTCGTTCTTTAATTCTTTCTTGTACAAGTCACAAATTTACGTTTGTCAGGGTGTTCCTCAAATAAACAAAAGTATCAAAAAAGCAGATTTCTGAGCTAAAGTATTGTTTTAATATATATGTTACCGGCAAAGTATGTAATCCAACATAGTATAGAATTCCTAGATATTATATAGAAATTTTAAAATCATCAGGCATTGTATTATGCAATAAATCATATTATATACATTTCCTAGGTATTATATAGAATGCCGGCAATGTATAAAATAACCGCAACGATATGTTTGAAAAGAAATAAACAAAGAATTGTGTTTATATTAACGATAAGCAGTATACAGTGTTAATTAATAATGTTAATATTGCTAAATCAACCTCAAAAAACGTTTTGAGGGATTACTGGTTACTGAAACGTTACGATATTCTCACAATTGATCAGAAAACCAAACTTATATGTCCTGTTAAAGAATCTAGGAGCAACATACGAGAGTGGTCTGAAAAGTTTCCGACCTCAACGTGAAGATGGCAGCACTCGTAAATAAAAGCTACTGAATTTCGTTGTTCATCTGTTGACAGTTACTCACCAAAGTTTCAGCCATTTTGAACGTGCAGTTTTTATGTAACCGTCGTTTGAGTGAGTTGATGTGAGTTTTTTTGTGAAAATGGACAAAATCGAGTATCGAGCTGTCATTAAATATTTGTTTTTGAAAGGCAATACGCCTTCGCAAATAAAAGATGAGTTGGATTCTGTGTATGGGGACTCTGCACCATCATTTACCACAGTGAAATTTTGGGCTGCTGAATTTAAACGTGGCCGTAAGAGCTTGGGAGACGATGAACGTTCGGGACGTCCAAAAACTGCAACTACCGACGAAAACATCACCAAAGTTCACCAAATGGTGCTAGACGACCGCCGAATTCAAGTGAGAGAGATAGCAGAGGTTATGAACATGTCAAAAGAACGTGTTTGTCACATATTAAATCAACATTTAGGCATGAGAAAGCTGTCCGCGCGTTGGGTGCCGCGTTTGCTCACGTTAGACCAAAAACGTGTTCGAATGAATATTTCCAACGCTCTTTTGGCGCAGTTTAGGCAAAATAAATCCGAGTTTTGGCACCGACTAATTACTGTAGATGAAACTTGGATACACCATTATACGCCCGAAACAAAAATACAGTCCAAACAGTGGACTGCAAAGGGGGAACCGGCTCCAAAAAAAGCAAAAACTGTTTTTTCGGCTGGGAAAGTGATGGCGACTGTTTTTTGGGATAGTCATGGAGTTATTTTAATCGATTATCTTCAAAAAGGAAAAACCATTACAGGAGCATACTATGCATCATTACTCGACAAGCTGAAGGCAGAACTTGCGAAAAAACGGCCACATTTGCAGAAAAAGAAAATCCTGTTTCACCAAGACAACGCACCGTCTCACACCTCAGTGGTTGCCATGGCGAAAATCCACGAATTACGGTTTGAACTGCTTGACCATCCGCCTTACTCACCAGATCTAGCCCCAAGCGACTTCTTTTTGTTCCCTCATCTAAAAATTGCGCTCGGAGGACAAAGATTTTCGTCAAATGAAGAGCCAATCACCTTCGTGAACAATTATTTTGCAGAGAAAAATGCCGAGTACTATTTGGACGGGTTACAGAGATGGGAGCATCGCTGGGAGAAGTGTGTAGAGTTACAAGGAGACTATGTTGAAAAATAAAAAAAAATTCAGAAAAAATGTCTTGTATCTTTGTTAGGTCGGAAACTTTTCAGACCACCCTCGTACTTTACTACGTTTTTGGTAGTAAACTATTTGATGTTATACATCAAGCTCATATTATTGTCTGTCAGGGGTGAAGAGACCACAGGATTAAAGAACTGTTAAATCGATATAATAACGTACTAGGTATGACATAGAACTATACATACATCCAACTTTGTGAACCGTGTCAACAAAAACAGAAAGGTGCTAAAAAAGGTATTGTTGTAAAGCGTATAGTTTTTTCGGAGTTTACCTCCCGTTGTCAAGTGGACTTGATCGACTTTCAGTCTCGCCCAGATGGTGAATACAAGTCTATACTGGTTTACCAGGACCACCTGACTAAATTCGTTGTATTGCAAAGACCTAAATCGAAACGGGCAGAAGAAGTAACTTACTACTTATTAAATATTTTTAACCTATTTGATACTCCAATCAGATACTGGCAGAGAATTTACGAATCAGATTATTTATAATTTAGAGCAGTACTGTTCGTCATTAACTATTGTGCATGGCAAGCCAAGGCACTCTCAGAGCCAAGGTAGTGTTAAAAAGGCGAACGAAGATATCGAAAACATGTTGATTATACGGCTGCAAGAAAATACCACTGGACACTGGAATGGAGGTTTAAAATTTGTACAGGTCAAGAAAAATACAGTTTTTCATTTTGGAATCAAACAAACATCTTACCAGGCTCTTTTTGGATGTAAGATAAAAGTAGGCATTACATTACTAAGGTGTATACCTATGAAATGAGACTTTTTTTTTCAATTTTAAACGTCTATTAACAAAAAATGGTTACAAATTTAATCTTCAAAATAATAGCCATCGCTAGCGACACATTTTACCCATCTCTCAGGCAATTTATGAATGCTGCGCCAAACAAATTGGCCGTCTTTGGCCGCAAACCAATCATCGAGCCATTTTTTGGCTTCTTCGTGAGAATTGAAGCGCTGCTCGGAAAGTGCGTGGCCCATCGATGCAAACAAATGATAATCGGAAGGCGCCAAGTCTGGTGAGTAAGCCACATGCACCAGCGGTTCCCAATCGTACGTCTCCACCAATTCCCGGGTCGCTCTTGTTCGATGTGGTGGTGCATTGTCATCAAGAAAAATTACTTTGTGACACCGATCGGCATATTCTGGGCGTTTTCGGTGTATAGCGCTGTTCAAATCGGCCAATTGTCGTTGGTAGCGTGCACCGTCAACTGTTTCACCTGGTTTTAATAGCTCGTACCAAATCATACCATGCTGATCCCAGAAAACACACAGCATTGCCTTGCGGCCGAAGCGATTTGGTTTGGCCGTTGATTTTGGCTTGTGGCCGGGCGGACCATACGATCGTTTACGCTTGGGATTGGAGAAATACACCCGTAACGATTCGATGCAAAAAAGACTTCCTTTTGAACCGGGAGAGCAGCATTTCACAAGTGGTTTTTCGGTTCTCTTGCTGCCTTTCAGTCAGTTCATGCGGCACCCATCTTCCGACCTTTAAAATCATGCCCATGTCTTTCAAACGTTTGCAAATGGTTTTTTGGGTCACTCCCAACTGCTCTGCCATCATTTCTTGCGTTTGACCATCATCTTCATTCAACAATGCTTGCAATTCGGTGTCCTCAAACTTTTTCGGTGGCCGGCCACGTTCCTCGTTCTCCACGCTAAAATCACCACTTCGGAATTTTTCAAACCACCTGAAGCACTGTGCTCTGCTTAGAGCATGTCCACCGTAAGCTTGTATAAGCATTTGATGAGCTTGAGAAGCGTTTTTCTTCAATTGATAACAGAAAATCAACGATGTCCGCAAATCGTAGTTTGAAGGCACGAAATTCGACATTTTTAAGAGCAACAAAAATGCGTTGTTGTATGAAACATCACAAACAATGAATTGAATATTGTTGACAGATGACAGACGAAGAAAATAAGACATTTGGGACAGTTTAAAAATACTCCTAGCGACATCTGTGGTCTAATAGCTGAAAGTCTCATTTCATAGGTATACACCTGGTAAATGAAGTTGCGCAAAATCTTGAGAGTGAAGAAGATTTGGAGAGTTATTAATAATGATACTAATCAAGATAATACCCAAGATGAACCTGCTTAGCATGTAATTTCTAAAACGCCCCATTCATGTGATCCCTTTAGCTACAGTAGATCTAGTTAACGAGCCATCGAATACTTTATGTTGTATATGTTTCAAAGAGACAAGTGAAACTCAGACTTGAAACCAAACTATTCATTCCATCTGTGCTGTGCCAGAAAAATTAAATAATAAATGGACGTGGTGATGCTCGAAAGATTCTGACTATTGTCATAAATAAAGCCCGGATTTTCGTGCAGCAAAAAATTCCAGAATGTGCAATAAAAACTTGAAATCGTGCAACAGTAAAAACTTTAGATAATGCAAAATAAAATGCAAGTAATAAAAATGATTTAAACTAACAAGATATTGGCTCCACTTCCTTAAAAATATGGAAATAATAGTTTTCATCTTAAAACTTACTGATCTAGACGTTAGTAAGAAAACAGTAAAAGGATAATTGTCTAAAACACAACAAGGACCAATAGTTACCACTTTGTGATAAACAATGTGTCCACAGATAGAGTTGACAAGAGGAGAAAAATCTTTATTTTTGATTTTACGAGAAAAAGTAATTCTTTATAAAAATTCTGCTTGTCGAAAGCATAAGACTACCATAAAAAAATCTTAGTTAGATATACCTACAAGGTGTCAATAAACAAGGAAAACACGAAAACAATTTGAAAAGGGTACCTTTGTTTATTTATTATTTTACACAACATTTTTATAAAACAAACCTGTTTATAATCTAAAATTAAGCATAAATGCAAATTTTCAAATCAAAATTCCAATTTTTACATTTATTCTACATAGCGAAAAGTGTGTTGAGGTGGTACGTACAAGAAAAGTGACAAGAGGAGGTAAAAGTAATTCAAAATTTCTTGGAAGTATAAACCCACCTCCTTCTTTTAGTCCGGATTATCTAAACAATTCTAGGAACAAGAGATACGGTTTATTTTTAACCGGGGCTGACGATACGTCGGTTCTAACAAAATTTCTCTCTTTTGCATCAGGCTTTAAGGAGGATTTGTCAGTTCAATTAATAAGGTACTTACTTACATAATAGTTTTACTTAATCTAAAAGACAGATTTACAAATGGTAATTTTAAAACCTGTGTTGTGGCGCAGCTTTTTTTGCCGCGATAGTACATTAATTTTCAAAAAACAGGTAAATGTGCAATTTTGTGCAAAATAAAATGTATGTTAAAATGATCTACATCCCAATTCGGATAAATAGCTTGTGACTGGTCGTTTACGAAATAGAAAAAGAAGATGCAATTGCACGTGAATCCGGGCTTTAGACTCATAAATAGAACATCTGGGAATGCAAAGCATAACCACAACGAACTTCTGTCTTGTTACTTTTTTCAAATTCTAGTGGCCATTTTGACCAAATCAAAAACTAAACGTATACGTTTCTCTTATTTTCTTGATGTAGAATGCAATTCTAAAGTAGAAAGAAATTTTTTGAAAATGTTCCAATTTTCGGCGGCCATTTTGACCATGTTCTCGATGAGTTATCAAAGAACAAAGACACCACGTTGTCCTTAGTTTTTGATTTAGAATCCCAATCTGAAGTCAAAATTTTAAAATTTGACAAAAAATGCGGACAGACAGACAGACTTTGCAAATTCACTAATGACTCATTCGGAGTTCGTTAAACAGACGATAGACTATACCAGCTCGGTAGTAAGTAAGGAGTTGGTAAATCGCTCTATTCTAGATCACAGTTTACAGTTTGTCAGAAAGGATTTTTGGACATTGTAGATGTTCCTCATAATGAAATTACTTTAGGTTTGGTTGCAGATTTACAAATCTACCGAAACGGGTCAAGGATTTGCCAGATGCAGTTGCAAAAAAAGCTGTGGAACAATGAAGTGCTTGTGCTTTAAGAAAAAGACACTTTGTTCTAGTAAATGTCATTCAAGTTTACTTTGCAAAAATAAATAGAAAAATCTGTTTCCATAGACTTTAGAAAAATACAATATTTTTTAATTCGAATAAGAGTTTGATTTCTATTTTTTATTTTATACCTTCTTGATGTATTATAGGCATTTTATAGAATTCTCAGGCATTCTATAAAATGACTTGGTAAAGTATGTAGAAATGTTTGAATTAAAAAAAAATTTCATACATTGCCTGAAATCGTTAGTCATTTTATAGAATACCCAGGTTTTGTATGGAATGCTTAAATTATATACTTTGCCGGTAACATATACATATAAATCAATGTCTTAAGTGCACCGTTTTTGAGATACAAGATGACATTTCATTTAAAATTCATTGTTTCTTTAATGTGTGGGAAACCACAATTTTTTGCATGTAAGGTATATGACCATCAAATTCAATTTGAAGAGTATGATGTATGTATGATGGTGTCACAAATATTCACACAGCAGTAACCATGATGCTTTCGAGCTATTAAAAAAACAGATCTGATCTATTTAGTAAAAGTTTTATGACAAAATACATGAGTAAGTTAAAAAAAAGAGTGGGTTTAATCTGAAATGCTGTCGTTTCAGGCAGCACTTCACCTCGTTGCTCCATCTCAGCTTGGGATAAAAACAAAGGTAATGTGGTGAATATTGCAAGTTTAAGGCGTGAGCCCCAAAGTTCCAAACAAAGGTGTGTTTTATCGGATTTTTCCGCTTTGGGTCCCTAGACAGTGCCTGATACACCCGTAAGCAATATTTGTAGAAAGACAGAAAACTATTAATCAGTAGGAAGAACACAACAAGGGTTTCAGCCGATAGGAGCTTGCCAGAGATTCACTGTAACTCACCATTTGTAACTCACAGCTACGATAACGTCGATGTATACAAGGAGAACAGCTTTGCAGGAAGTTAGATTAGTGACAGTCTTTTGGGACTTCGATAGTATGATAACTATTACTTGTTTTCAAGCTTTGCGAAAGTAACAACGTCAACGGAAGCAATAGCTGAAAATTCGAGGGAGAAAGTAGACACATAGTTCCTTGGTGCTCAGAGTGTTTATCGTAATCTATTAGGTAACTAATCTGAGGATTTAGCTGGAGGAATTCCAAGGTGGAGGAACGATATTTAGATCTTGGTAAATGTTATTTTTGGTATTAAGAAGAATGCTGAAATTGACAAGAGGTCTCCCAGGAGTCGATGCTTTTGTCTGCAAAGAGTTTTTTTTTTTAAGATTCTGAATTCTTTGTTATGGTTAAGATAAAGTAGCTAATTTCTTTGGATCCTTGAGGATGTGAGACTTGTGCCGAAATTTGGCATACTGTTTGTATACAGACAGGCGAGCCTATTTAGTCAATGTTTTACTGTATCTTTACTAGACAATCGCGGTTCAGATGAATTCTCTGTACACCTTGCACTTCTTTCGAATGAGCTTCTCTAATATTCTTTCCAACGGGTGCTGTTCCAGTTATTGATGAAACCGAGTTAGTCGAGTATAACAGATGGCAGAAGAAGTTAATCGATACGAACCAATGTTGCGATATTACTTGCGTGATTCTAAAACTGAAAGGGCAGATTGAAGATTATATTTTTTGCCGTTAAAATTACTCATCTCCACCTGTTATTCAGCGTACGATACAAGAACAAAATGTGAACGGGATTGCTATTTGGATGAAGGGAAACAGCATAGACATGAAGTTACTTTCTGTGCTGGTTTGGACTTCTGTCGTTCATAATATGGTCATTTGTAACTACGGTTACTCTTGGATTCATAATTACTATGGTTACCAGAGTTTGGACTTCGGAGGCCTACTTCTGGAAAATTATTTGATAAAATCAAATGAAACAGAATTTATCTAAAAAATAGTGGTGAACCCTATTCGCCGCTTTTGTTAAGTCCGCTTCCAAATTCCTGGTTTATAAAAACTGATCTTACCTTAAACCAATATTAAACAAGTATACTAGATATGGGATTAAAAATCGATTGTAAGGTTAAAATAGGCCGTTAAAATAGGCGGTTAAAATAGACTTACTTAGTTAAATATTAAAATGCAATAATCAATACAAACAAATTGTTAATTAATTGCGTACTGTTTACTCAACAATAATTCTACAATAAATGTTCTATCTTATCACTTTTTATGAAACATTTACCCCTACCGTCAAACTTTTTTTGTATATTTATTTAAGGTTGATATCATCACATTGTTCTGTGCTCTATACATAGACATTATAAAATATTTTTTTTATATTCCAAAGCCAGATGAAAGAATCTGAATTATTTTTTACTTTAACTTTAAAGCTTTGTTATTTAAAACAGGCCTTTTGCATTAAAAACA
>VTPC01091144.1:70422-82764 GCA_011009095.1 Ignelater luminosus | reverse complement strand
TGATTTTATTACTTATAGCTGAATAACACTAATGTTTTAATTTTTATGTTTTATTAAAGTGGAGAAAATAGTAAAAATTATATCTTTTGACATCAAGACCATTTCAGGAAACGGGGGTAACAGACAGCATTCAACAAGTTTTTGTTTTTATTTATTTTGCATGTACTCAAAAGAAAATAATTTCTGATCTATAGCTGTACTTTACAATCACAATTAATTTTATCGTTAAAACGCGTTTGAGGTCTGGAAATTGTGGCACTTTAACCTATGGATTAGAGGTTTGCCAATACAAACACTAACGTGTTGACAGTGCTGACCAAGGAAATAACAAGTGTTTTAAGTGTTTACTATGAATTCTTCGGTTAGTCTTAAATTTCATATAATTAAAGGACTTCTATTTCTTATTTCAACTAGTCAGAACCTAAATTTATTAAAATTACTAGAAAGTTTGTAACTCGATTTTTAATGCACCACGTATATCTATTTTATAATTATAAAACAACTGTGTAGAGTGCTATGAATCTGATTCTCAACATTTCTACATATCCAGAATATTGTCAATGTAAAGACATAGTCACACAGTTAGCAGGTTTAATAGTGAAGTTCGACATACTTTATTTGGCGAATGTCGTAGGTATTGCAATTATCGGATTTGGAAGTGCTGTATGATTACTGAGGTTTAAACGCAGTAGGTTGTCGTAGTGTCGTCGCACAAATTATTAGTGGTTACCTTTTGTAACAAAGAAAGTACTTACTAGTCCTCTTGCAACTAATTATACTGCCCATGGCATTCGTCAAATAGAGTGTATCGAATTTTAATTTTCCAAAGCAAGATCCTAGATTGGTGCAAATCCAGCTTTGATTTTTGTTCAATCTCCACCTTCGCACATTGTTTTGATACCATGTGATATTAATAATTGATACGGCAACCAAGAAGAATTCAAAAAACTAGATTCCTACTTTATCCTTGAAGAAAGCAAACAAGCAGTGAAAGGAATGTAGTCGCAAATGTGATAGGTATATTCAATTGTCTCTTTCTGACATTGGCTGTGGTTGCTCTACTGTCTGTAGCTGAGAGGTAGCCTTGTATAATGACAAAACACGTTGTTATCTCGAATGTCAAAGCTAAATTGTTTGATTAAATTGCTACTCGAAATTTAGTTTTTGTTGATATATTGCTCTTATACAGTGAGATTGAAAATGATTGAGGATGGTTTGAATTTGGCACCATGTTTAAATTATTTTCATGTTGGCAAATAACAACAAAATATTTAATTTGACAATTTACCTCCGGATGACCCTGAACGCTATACATTACAGCCAACCTACCACGTGAAAGACTTCGGCGCGAAATTCAAACCATCCTCAATCACCTTGTAGGAATCAATTCAATTTCAGAAGCCAGATTTGCCCATCGCTGCTGTTGCTGATAGAAGTTTTGAAATGGAACTGCTTTAAATTTTAGCTGTATAACTTCAGGGTCGTGAATATCAAGACCCTGTCGAGTACCAATAAAGCTGTATTGGTCAAGTGCTAAATCTAAGCTCATTCTTTTCTGGGTAATGGCCTTATGTGCAATTTAAATGTGAAACAACTACTTTTATTATATCTTTTATAGAATCGTGTGTATTAATTCAAAAACCAAGAAAATTATAGAAAGGGCAAGTGTCCCTGTTGTCCTAGTTCCGATGTTAATGAATTCTCTTCCAATTGAACTGAACGCTTAGGAGAGACCATTTTGAATCTTGTTTAAAATACAATCATAAAAAGATTTTTTTTTGGTTACGAAACAAACAAGGGAGATTTCTGTTAGAAAGAAAATATTCAAACAATTAATTTAAGAAGAACTAATTTATGTTTGTATTATAGCTGCATTTAACGCAAAAAGGGTACAGGCTTCAAGAACAACACTTGAGTTGAGTTGACGTGTTTAAAGACGTCAACACCGAAAGTTGTATATTTCCTCTTTGTATCCGATACTTGTGAACCTTGAACCCCTGTGCTAAAGGCCCGCAATTTGCGGACCGCTAGACGTGTCGTCTTCGGATCCGGCATTTACTGACCTTTAGTCATCATGCTAAAGGTCCGCAATTTGCGGACCTCTAGACACATCCTTGTTATTATGCGAGGGTTGAAAGGAATTTACTTTGAAATCTTTTATCTTGCTTGAATGGCTAATCTTCATAAGAATGCAGTTTAATTAAATTAAAATGAAACTTTGGAAATACCGTTTTACTATATTTCGTGGGAAAAAACAAGAAGTTTTTTTTGCTAAATTAAATAGGGATTTCAGAAATAATATAATTATTTACTTTTTAGTGGTATAGAATCCTTTTTTATGATTAAAATATTTAGATAATTTACAGTTAGAAAAATTCATTGTTAAACAGTGAAATATTGAAATCTGACGTAAAGAGAAATGTGGAAAAGTAGGTAACTTTTCCATCAAAATTGGTTTTGTAATAGTTACTCAAGTAAAAGCGGAAAAGTCGAAAAACTTACCCATTAATAGATATTTATTATAAAAATTAATTTATCCTTTACAGAATTGTGATTGTATTTTCATTTAGTAAAAGCATTATATCTTACTGTGACAAGGATAAAACTTAAATTATACTATGTATGATAATTTCACAAGAAGTGAAGGACAGCCACATTTGAATTTAGCGAAGCAAAACCTAACCGCATAGCGCTTGTAAGTACAAGTCAGTAGAACTGGTTACTGAAAAGATACGTAGTACGATTATCTTGTCTCAGATCATTAATCATACTCATGAAGGGTTAGATTGCTTCCAAAACCTCATTTCTTGCTGCCCATTGAACACAGTAGAACTTAAGTAAAAACGGACCTTTGTCAACGCCATCTTGCAGCACGTGGTTACAAACAAAAGCAAGTCGGAATCAACCCACAATACCCAGCTTGGACATCTTAGTTGAAACTTGGTGTTAGAAAATTTGTTTTTGATTTATGGTTCAATGAAACTCTATAAATTACAGCGCGTAAACCAAAGTCAGATTTTAATAATTTATATGTAATGTAACACCGCGTATAAATAAGTATTTATTTGAAGTAGTCAAGTTGATACGTTTGGCAGTTTTATAAATGTTTGCTTTATGTATGTAGAGAATATTCCGCACACATGCGAAACTTTATCGAAAACCTAAGATACAAAAGAATGTCAAATAGAGATTTCTCCTGCACGATTTCATTGAATTGTAGTTTTCAAATCGCTCCTATAACACAAAAATACATCATTTATTTTTCGTTTTTAACGTTAGAACTTACATGCGACGGCTCAATGTATAGCTCTATTCAAATCACAAGTTTCTAGTACATTTACCGAATACTAACTTGTGAAATGCAACGTACTTGTATGTACTTATATCTAATACTTTTAGACAATTTCTCCTAGGTAATAATAAAAAATAATATACTGACCTGTGAAAAGCCAAAGAATGCGTTATTTTTTTAAGAAAAATCTGTGAATAGATATCTAAAAAATTATTCTGTTTTATTATATAAGCGAAAATATTTTTTATACATTCAAACTTAATTGCAAAGGGATCAACTAAGTAATATTCAAAAGATGATCAGAAGCTTACTACCATATACGTAGGTAGCGTGCATATAGTTGGAGAAACTCTCGTAGTTAGCTGTAGGTTACACGCAACCATGCTTTTCTAAGTTAAAAACTCAACGACCCTAGAACGATCTTAGTTTAAAGTCAAGGAGTAATGACTTTTAATTTTTGCCGAATATATTTTTTTAGATTTTCATCCATGTCTTACAAACAGGTTTTGCTGTTTGAATTTGTCTGAACGAAGCCAGCCAGGATAAACCCATGTAACATTCATTTAATTTAAACAGCTCTATGCATCAAATAGTTAAAGCACACTACATTTCAAAACAGTAGAATATGGAAGGGTGCAGAAAATAAGCGAAGAAAATATGCCAAAGAAGAAAAAGAAATCATTCCGACCAAAAAAATAGAAAGTATGAAAAATAACTACAGGAAAAAAACAAACAAGACAGTGAAAAAAAGATACGAAAACAAAACGCTATTTTATAAAAATCAAGACAGGCAGTTAGTTGGAGAGAGTCTAAACAGATGAGTTGAATACTACAAAGAGGATAGTATCAAAGATAGCCAGACAGAGAGAACCACAATATAAACTGAGAAAGTACCCATGAAACAAGAAGTAAACGGAATTATAAAAATGTTTAAAAAAACAAAGCGCCTGGTGAAAACAGCTGAAATGATAGCCAAAGGAAGAGATCAACTAGAAGAAGCACTTTATCAGATCATAACGGAAATATGGGAAAGGGGAGTCATACCAAATAGGTGGAAGAATAAAAGATTGACTAGCAGAGATAACAGAAGAGAGACTGGGGCGGTATCACTGCGGGCTTTGGAAAAACAGATCTGTAGCTGACCAAATCTTCATACTGAAACAAATACTGGACAACGGCATAGATCAAAAGCAACCAGTGTACATGGTTTTCATAGATTTTAAGCAAGCCTATGATACAGTGAAACGAGAAAAAATATATGAAATAAATAGAGGGTTAAAAATATTAAACAAATGCGTAAATTAGTAAAACTGACGTTGAAAGAGACAGACTATATAGCGCAAATGAATGAAAGTATAGCAAAGAAATTTAATGTAAGTAGAGGCCTAAAGCAAAGAGATCCATTGTCATCAACTTTTTTTAATATCGTACTAGATAAAGCAATTAAAAACACTGGGATATTAACTAACATTATACATTCAGCAACCGCAAATCATGGCATATGCTGATGATACCGAATCGACCAATGTTTATGGGGACTCTGCGCGTTTGCTATCAATAATAAAATATTAGACAACTGAATTTAAACGCGGTCGTACGAGCATTTTTGATGATGAGTGTCCAGGCCGTCCAAATGAGGTTACCACGCCGGAAATTGTCGATAAAAGCCATGGAATGATAATCGGCGATCGACGAGTAACTAAGCAAGAGATAGATGAGGCTGTGGGCCTCTCAATCGAACGAGTAGTCAACATTTTGCAGGAACACTTGGAAATGCTGAAGCTTTCTGCCAGATGGCTGCCGCATTTGCTCTTTGTCGGCAACAAACGCGATCGTCTGACCATTTCGAAAGAGTGTTTGTCCATGTTCAATCGCGATAAGAAGGACCTTTTACGCCATTTCGTAACCGTGGACGAAACATAAATTCATTACAACACATCAAAGACCAAGGAACAGTCAAAATAGTGGACAGCTACTGGCGAATCGAAAGCAAAGAAAGCCAAGGTGTGTTTGTCAGCAAACAAGATAATCGATTATCTTGAAAAGGGTAAAACGATCACGGGGGTATCATATGCAGAGCTGTTGGACCGATTTGACATTTGTCGAAGAAAAAGTGCTCTTCCACCAAGACAACGCACAAATCCACCTTCGCAATGGTAAAATTCTATGAATTGCACTACGAATTGGTTAATCTTCCGCCATATTCTCCTGATCTGGCCTCATCCGACTATTATTTATTTCCAAACTTGAATAAATGGCCGGCGGTAAGAAATTTGAGTCGAATGAGCTGAAACAGAAGCCTATTTTGACGGCTTCCAGAGGGCATCGAAAAATATAAGTATTGCTAGACGAAATCTATAGAGCTTAGAGGGGATTATGTTGCCCATAAAAGTTGTGTTTTCTTGCCTAGGACAAATAATCATCAATGGCCCCTAGTACATCTAACAATTCAAACAGTGTTTTCCGGAGAAAGTGTAAGTAACTGTTACTATCAAGTCAGTTTTTTGTTATTCCAACACTTTATATCTAGAAAGCTTGGTTTTTATTTATGTTAGTTTCTTCTACGCAGCCAAGTCAATACCGATGGTTTTTTGCGTCCTTTATTATTTATGGAGACAAAAACTCTTTTCATGTGGTAGGAGTTAAGGTATTGCTTTTTTCTGATTTAGACCCATGAAGTTACCTAATAAATGGTTGACTGTTGCTTTTTCTTACAAGTACTACATATAGTTGTTAGAATTCGACGTTCAACTCATGTTGAGTTTTAGCTCTAAAATTCCTCTTTTCTTATCTTCTTTAGCACTCAAATGCCTTTTTCTTATTCTGGTGTTTATGTGCACGTACACTCCTGTCTCCTTTAGCTTTAAATTGTTTTAAACTTTCTTAAAGTGTATAAATGCACGCTCTTAATAGAGTACTCGTTTACTTACTAAATTGAAACCTTTTTGTGTTCTTTCAGTTTTTCTAAAGCCTAAGTACTATGCCAGGTTTATTGCCGCTCAAGTTCTCTGTCGCTTGGCATTCTAGTGCCTTCATCTTTCTTTCAGTATCAAATTTCAAAACAAAGGTAAGGGGACATAAAAGTTTAAGAGAACGATAATGGGTTTTCGTATACAGTTTCAAAAAAAGACTAGGGTGCACTTGAGTTCAAAATTACAAATAAAAGGTAAGGAGAATATCGACACCAAATTTTTAGAAAGAAATATAAAGCGGTACTTTGTTACGGTTTTATTTTCATCTAAAGCACTAGCGGATAGAGTCGCTGTCTGAATCCTGCTTTAGCAGAATAAATTCGTTTCGCTTCAGTTTTATAATAAATCTTTATCAAGTTGTAGTTTTGATCTTTTACAATCTTATCATTTTTCGCTTTGTCGTGTGAAGAACTTCAATGTTGGTCATGCGTGAAACATACTAGTTTGGTCTAGTGCTGAAATAGGGTTATTGTAATTAGACCAAATATTTTGTGATGTTGGTGGTTTTCGCTTTCAGCGGATAAATAGTTCACGCCGAGTCGTGCTAATCTCAAGGTCACCCATCAACTCTGGTAAGATTTCTTTTTGCTACTTCTTTTGTCATTAGATACGAATTGCTCTGGATTAGATTTTTTGTGTGGACGATTATGGTTGTTCCTTTTTTAGGTCTTTTTTCTTTTTTTTTTAATTTTTTGGTTTGTCGTCTTGGGTATTGTTTTTTGCTTCCCATTGGCTTCTTTTGTTTTGGGACCTCAACTCATTCGGATTGCTGAGAGCAAGTCCCAATTACAATGACCAAGGACATCCTGATTCATCATTGGAATTACCACTCGGCGGCTACAGTGGGGTATGTGGAGCTTCTAATTTCTCTTCACCCGGAAGTCGCTAACAAGAAAAGACTACTGAACTCTTGCGCTATTTAGTATCTTTTTTTTGAATTAATAAAGTTTAATTGATTAAGTACACAAATTCAATAATTAATTATTGTTCTTCATTGTTTAAGATAAATCTTGCCAATAAAGTAACTTCAAAGCTTGTTACTGCAAGATAATTTTTATCTTTTATATGTTAAACATATTTTTCAATAGAAGTTTTTTCAAAAATTCAACTTGCGAATAATTATTCCTATTTCTTTAAAATAAATTAATTTGTAGAATTTAGCCTTTTGATTACAGGCATTAAAATTTAAAACTTTGGGCATCAACCTTTTATTTCTTTTGTTTTATAATTGCAGATCGAATATACAAAATTATTTTTACTTCTGATAGAAAATTGCGGGGATGTACAGGGTGGTAAGAAATTATTATTTGCAAGCTCTTACTAACGATACTCCGTCAACCCCCTATACTTACCTTATACCAGCTTTAGGATGCGCTACCGCGATTTTTTTATCATTGTTTTTGCTATTTAAAACGAACTTCGCCGATTCTGTATATTATTAATTTTAGCTTTGTTCTATTTAGCTTTTGGATATAAATTAATTGTATTTGATATTATCTGTGAAATTTTGTGCTATTTCTTTTTAATTCTGTCTTGCTTTCGACGTTCTGGCGCCCTAAATATATTTTGTTGTCTAGCTGATTTGCGCGAGTTTTATTTGACACCTGGTCTCGTTGTTTGGAGCCTTTTCTTTTCAAATACACCGGGAACCCCAACCTCGCCGACGAGCTATGGCGGCTCCGTCTTTAAACAGCGGATAGTAAAATGTTCCCTTACTTCTTTTGGTCCTTAAGTACCTGGTCTCTTTTTCACTCTAATATCCCTTACCTATTTTGTTCCAGTCGTTTCGAACTCAGCTGTCTTTTCGCCTCTACTTTTGTTTACCTTTCCAAAATCTTTGATTTCATACAAGTAGTTTTGGGAACTTTCAAAATGAAAGAGAAGACTTTTCTGGGCATAGTAGCAACTTTTCCTCTTTTCATAAACATTTAGATTTGGTACTTTACGTGTGCTTTACAATGTTCTGGATAAATTATATACTTTTAATTAAAAGTATCTTTATTTCTCTGGCTTTCAAAAAATACCTTTTAAATTTTCTTGTATATTATATGCAAAAATACTGGATACTAAACGATCACCGGTGTCTGACCGAGGGTCATGCGCATAATCCAATACATTGAGGATTATTATTATTATTCTAATTGATGCGTATTTTTTTACTTAAACTATCAATTACTATATTGCAAGCTGTAATTACATTTGAATTATCATGAACAAGAAGAAAGATTTATAAAGGATCGTTGCCTGCAGATCACTCAAACAAGTAAAAGCTCAGAACATGTTGACATTTCAGTAAATTGTATTGACTTACTCCAGCTACAACGGTTATTTTTACAACTTGTAGGTGCTGTTAAAGAAAATAAGAAAGTTCTTTTAGATGTTCTTTGATGTTTCTTTCTTTACTTGAACAAAAGATGATTCGTAATTCGTAGAGAGGTTGAAATTTCTAATTAGCAAAGATTCTGCTTGTTCAATTTGGTGTTTAGAATACACAGAGGATTATTTCTTTCTAAAAATCATCTTTCCAATAGAAATAGGAAATTGTTCACTTTTTGTAACGTTTACGTACCTTATGATATCTAGAGCACAGACTTTTTCCGTTTCCATCTATAGAAATATGTTTATAAGAAATAACCACTGAAAAGTAATATTTTATACCATAGGTAGTATTGATGTGGTAGATAAATTATATTTAAGTTCAAGTGTTGAAATTTAAAGCAACAAATCTTCTGAGACGCAAATTACAATATACCTACACTCCTTATTTCTATTAGTTATTATACAATTTTATAAATAAAACGCAAAAAGTAAAACATTATTATTACCTACTATAAGAAAACAATCGACCCTAACAAGAGGAAGTTGAAAAGTTTATGAACAACTTAAGTGTATAAAGTAAAACCAACTGCTTAAAGGCCAGAAATTATTCTGTTTACACAAAAGTCCTTCAAGTAATGTTATTTCAAGCTGCAGCGACAATATCAACCACTCACAGCGACTCAGATAATCGACTAGATGGCAAAGCTTCCGGTAACCCGCCGACACCTTCCGCTATCGGTGATTCCGTCTACCTACCTCGAGAATTTCCTGCTGTCAGCGCCATCGAGTGAATGTCTAGCAGCATTATCACACTTTACTCTGATTGCTTGTCTTGTTGTGACTTTACCTTACGAGAATTTGATTAAGTTTAAATTGTTTTCTTAGATCCCTGCTCGTCGAGTTTCTTTGATGTTGTTTAACGATTTTTCAACATATAAGTCATCTTTTTATGCTACAAACTTTACAAAAATCGCTGGATAATATTCCAGCCGTTCTTTAAAAGAGAATGCTTGTAAAATAGTAATTACTTGTTATTAATTTCAGAATTTCCATTAGAAATGTTTTAAATGTGAGGACTGAGGAAGCATTTTCCTGGCGAATTTAATAACTGAAAAGCTTCTTGCGTGGTTTAATTTGTAGGTTTATGAGGTTTAACTGTGTCATTCACCCTAAGTTAAATACCGATAATTGCACATAAATGTTGTGGCTGTCTGCACATTATGGAATTAAACAGCATAGGTACTCACCTTGCAATTTGCAATTATCTTTAATGGAAACCTACAGCGGATTCACGAAATATTGACTTACAACTCGTAAAAGCAAGAATTTGCTGTTCTAGTTTCTGACCTTTGTTTAACTTCGTTTTACAATGCTAATACCGAAATGTCATAAAAATGACTTTAATATGAGCGATTAAAGTTGATTACACTGTTGTAAACTTGTTAACTGCACTCTGATTCTAAAATTCGCTTACAGAGGAAGTAGATGGAATAATTGTATTTCTTGTATTTGCAAGGATAGTTTTACTTTATTTGTTTATTTTACATTTCTTTTCTGTATTTCAGTGACTGTTCATTTGCCGGGAAGACAGAAAACCTTGATGTTTACATAATAATGTACCACTGCTTTGAGAAATAATAATAATATACAGAAAAAAGTTATTTAAATAAAAGTTTAAAAAAATTTAAAACATATTTAGATAGAAATAAACCTCGACATCCTGAAAATGCTGTTTTGAGAATCAAGATGTTTCTCAATGATCATACATCAAAATATCTGCAATAAACTACTCTTCAAAATAATGAAGAAAAAATCCAGATCCGTGTTTTAACAAATTATGTTGATAATGGTTGCAAATGATAAAATATTGAATCAAAAAGTGCTAAGTGCCAACAGAAATATTGTCTTCTTTCATATCTCAAACAGTAAGCAAGTATTTGACTCCCTAGAGTCTAGGGTCTAGACAAAAATGGTTTTCTAAAACAGCAAGCGTCTAGTATAATTAAAATAAACTCTTTTTAAATTCCTTAGAAGAGATCAAAATATTTAGCAAGATATTCATCTTGTCATTAATCGATATCTGACATTTAGGTGATTGTCAAAAACGTCGTGTCAACTAAGTATCCTTTAGGTGCTAAGAAACTTTTCTTTGATTAAAACAGTCGCTCACTTAGAATCGATAGTTTCTATTTTAAATGTTGAGTGAGGATGACAAACTATTCACCTTAAGAAGTATTAGTGACATTTGTAACATTTAGCCTTCACAGTGCATCCAGTCATAAACGGAAATGCTCCCTTTTACTAGTGATAAATTATAATTCGAATACCGTTTTGGGAAAAGCAAATGACTTGTTTATAGAGAAAGGAATTAGCTCTTATAAAACATAAAGCATATTTATTTAAAAGTATTACATAGTCAGTACTAAACTAAATAATAAATTGAATAATTAAGATAATTACTGCTTGATTTGAAATTAGTAATTACAAAGAATAACGATTTTTAACGCACTAAAACGCCAGAAAGCCCTTTAAACATGGTGTAGTTAAAGTTATCATAAAAAAGTCGGAGTTTCATGCATTTGAGCATAATAATAAGTAGATATTCAATGGACAATTTAATAATATTCAAAGGATGGCAAGAAATAAATGTTCGCCGATAGATTATATTCATGGGTATAAAGAATTCTTATTAATTAGAAAAAACGTGTTAGTTTCCTCACAACCTACGTATTAATTAAAGAAAACCGTGCCGTCGGCAATAACTTTGATTTTAGACCCACGCCAGGTACAGTTAACAAGATTACCAGTCTAAATTTTAGATAATATTATTCTGCATCTGCTAACAATGATGAAAAACTTTGATAGGATAAGTGCCTGGTTTTGCCGGTAGTGGACTATTTCACTGACTGTTCATTTGCCGAGAAGACAGAAAACCTTGATGTTCACATAATAATGTACCACTGCTTAGAGAAATAATAATAATATACAGAAAAAAGTTATTTAAATAAAAGTTAAAACACTGAAATTGTAAATAAAAATAATGGCTAAGGCAGTTAATATTAAAGTGGAGATAATTTAATATTGGATACAAAGACAAACCACCAAATTACTGTACTGTTTTTATCTCATAGTAGCAAGAAAATCAGAAAGAAGATATGTAAATGTTATTCAAAGACAGTTTACTAATTTTAGCTATACAATATAACACAGTATACCTCAAATATATCGTGTTTTGTCTGACAGGAAAATCATTCTGTAAGAGACTGTTCCTCAATTGAGAATATACCATTGCTACTAATAAACACGCCTACGGCAAACTTGTTTTTATATTTTTGTTGATATAGCTTGAAGGGAAATTTGGAAAAATGTACTCTCATGGTAATCTAGGATGCTTTTAATGCAACTCGAATGTTTGAATTAGTTGTTAGGTATACAGTTTATATAAACCTATAAATCTCCGGTGTTGATTTAAATAGAATAGTTTGTGTTTAGGGGAAATATTATTTTTAAATAAAGCAAAGCATCTTTCTGTCGCCATCAACTTATTATTTTAGATCATCTTGTCCATAATAAAACTTAAAACCAATAAATAAGCTCGCAATGAAAGGCATTTGTTATTAATATTCTATAATTATTATAACATTAAAATAAGCAGTTTTTAAAATATTTGAAATAATATATTTTCCAAGACAAAATCGCCTTATATAGTATAGAATTTTTTTTTATTTACTGCAGGGAGAATTCTTATTTGTTTAAAAT
>VTPC01091144.1:33879-44010 GCA_011009095.1 Ignelater luminosus | reverse complement strand
AAATTTAATTTTTTTTTTCATACAAATATCTGTTTCTTGAACAAACTGTTTTTATCAAATCAAATTAAAATAAATACGAAATTTATTAATATAGTCAAAACTAATGTAGCTGTGATATTTAATTTGTACCAATCGAAACAAAATCAAACATGTCTTAAAGTGCCAATAACTCTATGGTTTACCCTATGTACCCTAATCAGAAGCGTATTTACTTTGCTTATATTATTTATAACTCAATCTGACTGTTTAACATTATAATTAGCAATGAATTACTACAAGTGCATTTTTTTATAGAATTCAGAGTAGGTTGTGGTTTAGTTGTTTTACAGTGTACAGAAAAATGTAATGTGATGACTGTTACAGACATTGTAAGTCATGGCTTACTCGGAACTCTATAATTTAAAAAATGCACTATATACACCTATATCCCCTAGAAAAATTTCTTTTTTTAAATACTACATAACTACATAGTATTCGCTTTTATTAATCTCAATAAATAAAATAATTTAATATAGCAAATTCTTGGCATCGGCTTTTAAGTCGACAAGCATTTTTAATTTAATAAAATAGTTTTTTTACCCGAAGACTATTATTTAACTTTTGTAGGACACTCCTTTCTGCAAAAGTCTCCTGTGACATCAATTTAACATAGAAAATCAACTAGACACAAAACGAAATGGTCAATGAATAGGAAAGATAGTGAAGTTCCGTTTCCTCTTTGTAGTCGTAACTCTTTCTTGCAGTGGTCCTACATTCTCATGCATTGTCCTGCAAAATCTATGTGTGACTAAAATTCTATAAATTTTGTATCCTGAGATTCTTCTCTTTCAAAAGAGTCTTACTGATTACGAATTCACTGTTTTTTGTTACATTCAAAGTTTGTAGATACAATGGTGAGTATTTGCATAGTTGACAGTATTTTTTTTTAAATCAAGAAGAAAGTTAATAAGCTGAAAACTAAAGGTCTAATTATATTTATACAAGAAACAGCAGACTATTAAAAATACTACAATTTTAACTAGTAACAGAATGCAATTTTGCAAAAATGAAAAACACATTGGTAAGTGCTAAGTGGGTAAGCAAAATACGAAATTAAAATAAAAATGTTAAAATATTTGTCGTATAGTTGGTAATTGTCTTTCTAACAAAATTTTGTTCTACTATAGGTAATTTAAGTCATCTAGATCAATACCTTACTCGGTACTGAGCGGGTTTAATTTGATAGTTTAAAATTAGATTATATTCGGTAATCTACAGTACTTAGGCAATAATTTATTTTACCTATGCTGAAGACTGCGTACTTGGATAGGAATTTAAGGTAGATAAATAGATAGTACTCTTTTTTCCTAATCTACACCTAGAATTAAAAAATTTAATACGAAGCCATTTCACTTAATTCTATTGCATTATATTTAATTTAATGTTTTACTAGTTTTCAGTAATTTCTTTTTGTCGCTGTAATCTATCTACTCCTATTACTTTACACTGGTAAGTGATAACACTAATAAAAATTATAAATTGTCTGTTGTTACAACTCCTTTTAAAGAAATACCCATCTTCTGTTGTTTATTTTTCTATTGTTTTGACTTCTTGTTAGCAGTTCAGTTTACGTTATTCAACTAGAAATATTTACATTCATCTGTTTTCTGTCTGAAATAAGTACTAAAACAATTGAAAAGCACTTATTTATCTAGGCTAACGCTATTTCAATTCACCACTAAAATTAGACGTTTTCTGCTATAACTTTCGATCTAGTAGGCCGATTTGACTTTTGTTTCCAGCAAAACATTGTCAGTATTATTTATTCTCCAACGATGTATCGCAAGTGATAGAGTGCCATTTAAGATTTTATCTACGACTCTTCAATAATAACGGGTGTCCCAAAATTCACGCAAGAAGTAATTTTGATAGAAAACGGGTTTTTAATTAAAAATTGTGTAGCGCTCCATTTTTAATAACCCTAAACTATCAGCTGTCACACTGTCTTTTTTTTTCGTGAATTTTGGGGCACACTTTATAGTCGTTATACGCGTAACCATAGGAATAAAACCATACTCATAAAACACTAGTGAATTGTATGGATTTTATTCACTGGCGGTGTTTTGTTGGTTGCTTATTTATAGATATAAGACTAAGACATTAATTTAAGGAAGATAGGGGTAAACTTGTTGCCACAGTCGATTTCGAACCGGCTGGTGTCAAATTGTAGAAAACTGCTTAGACAAGCTTACAAAGTTTTAGACCGGTTTCCAATTTTAAAGATGTCGGTAACGGCAATCGTATAATACTTCTTAAAATACTGTCAGTATTTCAGTTCTTCTAAGTTTGCACATTCTGAGAATCAAGATGATGATGAATACTTGGTCATCGGTAGTATTTGTTACTCCGAGCAACATACTAAAAGTCCTGTTATTTCGGATGCTAACATCGTCGTCTTTTCCACGCAAGAAGTGTTTAAGACCTCAATTTTCCAGCATTGCTTCGTACATTTGTAATTACACAGTGGATTTCAATTAAGATGTCAAATCCTAAGAAATTACATAAACAGGATCTGTACAAATTCCTACATGTGCCCACATTTTGAAAAGGCTACGATAGCCACAGTTTTTTGTTGTGTTTTAATATATTATTTAAGGTATTTTCCAATTTTTAAGATTTAGCTTTCTAAAGATCGAAGTCAACGTTGTAAATTTGACTATTTTCCTTAGAAAATTTTAACCAATTAGAAGGCTTGGATTTTTGAATTTTAACCAATCGTGGGCGTATTACAGTGATAATTGCACTAGTGACAGAACTGTCAAATTTAATGACTTTTTCTGTTTCTTGGGGTTTTTAAATAATTTTTTGTATAGAAGCATTTTGTTGCAATTTTTTTCCGGGAAATAGTCTGACCAAATTAATAGTCTTCATGTATGTCAAAATTAACAATATACTGGATGCTCTCGCATCTTGGATGTAGCAATATCGTCTTTTTCCAATTTGCAGCGTTTACTTTAATCTTTAGAATGCGATACGAATGAAAGTTACTTTTTCTACGACCATGGCAGCATTCTTATACAGTTAAACTCTACTCAAAAAATAAGTAAGAAAATATATAAATACACTGACGAGCAAAACATTTAGGTCACTTTAAAATTGTGTTGTTTTTTTTATTATTTTTTGTTCTAAGTTTATATTTGAAAATTGTAATCAATTGTTAATAGTCAATATTGAATCGGAAAGCATGAGTGCTGGCCAATCAAACCGCCTAATGCCCACCTCATCCAGATATTCTCTGACAACTTTCGCTCCGTAAGATCTCGCAGTATCTTGAGTGAAAATGCCATACTCGCCTATGGTGACCATGAGAGGCATAACATGATCTTCTAGAACTTCCGTAATGTACATGTGAGGTCTCAGGGAGCCATTCTGTATGAAGACTAACTCTGTACGTGCTTGTAAAGAGATTCCTGCTCAAACCATAACCGCCCCACCGCCAAATGGAAGTCGCATGTCAATACAAACCGGAGTACATCTTTGTCCTGGTCTTCTCCATACTCACAGACAACATTTCTCCAAAAACTAATAACTCAGCGCCTACTAATACAATGATTTACAATTTGCAAACATAACCTTAGAACATCACAATTTCAAAGTGATCTAAATTTTTTGCTTGCTAGTGTATATGTCCGCAAATGCACGATTTCTAAGATACATGGTGCCAGAATATAGTATTTCCCAACAATTTCATATACTGAATACTAACCAATCGCAAGTTTTTTTGAAATTTCATTTTGACTTACGTGTGGATCTTCGTCGATAATTTGAAGAAGAGCAACTTAATCTTCTTTGTTTGTTGCTATTTTTTTCTTGAATTTCTTTGGGTTTGCCCAACATTCTCGCAGATTTTTTTCTAGTCTTTTCAAAATGCTATCAATGGAATGCCTTCTATCGCTGTGCGTATAAAAGAACACCTGCTACATTCCTCATAAATTAGACTTAAATAGGTTTTTCACTTTTTTAGTAGCACAAACTACGTAACTAAATGTAAATGACATATGAATGACTGTCAATTTAAAGTACAACAGTCTAGGTTGATAATTATTTTTATTTCTTTTTTACTTTCATCGAGGTGTTCCTGAAATATTTAATGGGATGCATACATACAAATTGTTCAGGCTCATTATTGTATGTGAATAATTCTATTATAGGGAATTGAAAACACAAAGATTGTAAAAAAAGAATGTACCATCTTCGAACTTGATGCAGGGTTTGAAAAGAGTAGAGGATGGTAGAGATCTAACATCTTTTGTGCTGTCTTACCTGTTGGCTAGTTAACAATAGAAGAGCGTCTACTTTTGTCGAACTTCTTATTATTATTTTATCAGTAAAGATGTGTCTAGATGCAACGTATCTATACGTAGTAATATTTTAAATGAAAAAAATTAGAATCAAGTTTGCCCAGCTGTGCTGGAGTGACTCTTGACGGAGGAAATCTTCAAAATTTGTTCTAATTTTTTAATCTTTCCGCAATATACAACACAACTCTTTAAATATTAATATTCTTTATTTTCAATTTTAAGAGCGATACCGTTTTTAATGACTTTTCCTATATCTTATATGTCATTTGAAGTCTTTGCAAGGCTAAAAATGCAATTCAGCCCACAGCAAGATGTTAAGATTGTTTATTAGCATTAGCCACAGAAAATGTGCCTTTTTACAACTCTTTATGTATGATGTCACCATGAAGTTAGATGTGAGTATGAGTAAGTATACTGAAGAAAGTTACTCTCTATGTTTTTTATAGAATGCTATATGTTTACATAATTTTGGATTTTCTGAATTCCTGCAAACTCATGTTTTAATGTTGTTATTTTTTTGTAACTGTGGGTATGTATGCCCGCTACATTACATACTACTGTAATTTATAAGCTCATTAGTAGTGGGGCTTTAGGGGGGACGCCTACTTTTTTAACAAACTTATGTTCATCATCATCATTATAGCCCATATTTATCCCAGTGTTGAACAACGGCTTCCTCTTTTTTCTACCAGTTTTCTTGATCTTGTGATTTCTTTCACCATTCTTTTCTCTCTCTCTCTCTCTCTCTGTCCTTCTCAGTTTGGTATTTCATCTGTTATATGAACGTTCTCTTCTTCTGTTTCCTCCTTGTGGTCTTCATTTTGCAACTACTTTTATTATCTGATTTCAAGTTGGCTGACAATGTGACCCACCTATTTTCATTTTAGTTCTTTGCATTTCGTAATAACGTCTTACATTTGTGTCTTCTTTATGTTTTGTCTGAGCTACGCTCAGTTGTTTTAAAATGACTCAGGTCCGTCTCTTCTGTAGGCTGTCTCACAAGTGCAACAGGAAGCTCAATTTAACCAATCGAATGCCGTGCTCAATGTAGGTAAAACAATAGGTTATATTGGCATGTTTTAAATAATCATACTCCATCTAGTTGTAAAAAATCAGTGATCCAATGGTTTTTATTTGGTAGCTATGAAATTTTGAAAAAAGTCTTTTCAAAGTGAACCACTGTTTTTGCACTTTTAGGAATTGTATAATTTATACTTTTTTAAAGTTATCCGAAGTTGGTCATAAAAAGCTAGACTTTTATATTCACGATTGGATGCATGCAAAACCGCATACATCTAACAACGATTGGAAATTTTCAGAAGAAATTATATTTTGATGTAAATACATACGACATAATTTTAAGATTTCATTTAAGTTGCGACATTGTTAAATTGCATTTTTCAAACAATAATTCTACTAGTTAAGTCTAATCTCTCTAAATAGTAATAATTTAGACATAAGAGTTGAAAGTGTGTTTCTCTAGCACTTATAGAGGAATTTTTTGATATAATTCTAAACGTGGTGAACAAAAACATAAACAAATTAAGTATAATCTTAAATATAAAGTCTTCAATCATACCAGAACAAAATGCTTGCTGACAAAGTGCTACCGGTAATGCGTTAGATAATAATGATGTATATAAAACAACGCATTTGGTTAGTTTTTCATTTTTTCTTAGGATCGTGATTACAGCAGGGTCCTACATTTAGGTGTTTATGTAATTTGTAGTTACACTTCCGATGAACAAGAAAGCTGTTAAAAAGTCATTTATGCCACATGACGCCTAAATTTAACAAGAACAAATGCATGCGTTTTTACAAGTCTCGTTATATCGAAAAATAATTGGACCAGCAATTTAGTCGAACGAAAAATCCACGCCCAGTTCCAAAACTGTAGACAAGTGTTGTGTGTTGGTAGCGCGTGTTTGTTATTTTATTATGCGGCTAGCTTTTGCTTGCATTAAATTTCTTTATGTACGGCAGACGTACTGTGCCGACGTATTTTGAAAGTATTTTAGAATGGAGCAAAGAAGATACGACGTGAACTACTTTTTGCTCCAATTGCTAGTTGCTTGAAGGCTGATGCAAGCTTTGATAACTGTTCCAATATTCCCGTCTGTATATACCAACACTTCATCTAAATAAATCTTCTCCTACGTCACTATAATGTCTTGTAATTCTTAAATATATAATACACAAGAACGGCATTGTTAGCAAGCTCCACGCTCACGTAGTGCTTAATTTTAATGGAATGGGCTGCACATCATGGCGTGTATATAATTACACACCGCGGTTTACGTTATGTGTTTGTTAGATATATGAACCTGAATTAATTATAGGTAAGATCCTCCCTTGAATTACACTTTGCGCTTTTTTTATTTGATAAGCCTAACCGTTGATTAGCATATTTTAACTTTTATGTTACACAAATTGTAGGAATTAAATAATGTTTTTTTTCTTTTCAAAAAATGTTTACCTTCAAGCTGTTAACTGAATTAAAATATGTAAATACATAATACATTTAGTAATTATAATTTCGTTTTAATTATGAGGAAGTCTTAATTTTATAATAATTAAAAGCAAAGAATGATAGTTTTATTATAGTAATTATACATTTCATACCTTATTTGAGAAAAAACAAATTTATTTTGTAAATTATTTTTCTCTTCTAAAGTAACATCTAAAAAGTGCAAAATCTCATGTGACGTAGTATGTTACATCACTCAATACCTTTCAAATCAAAAGTTAGAAACTTAAAACCTCAGGCACGTATTTGCTTTGCATCTATGTAAGTTTTAATGTAAAATATGTTACGTTTCAAATAAAGCTGTTACAAATTCATATTTCTCAACATGAAAGTTTTTCTTTTAAACTTTGAGTGCAAACCAAACGCAGAATTAAAATTATGTCAACCAAAAAGCTTTCGCAAGTTTCCTGGGAAAAGTTTGTTACCTAAATAAACTATTTTTTAAAAGACAAAAGGCGATTCGGTTCGGCTTTTATTTGATAGTGCTTTGTCAAAGAAAACTGTTGTTATAAAATCAAGCTCGGGCGAAATTATTGAAATGCTAAAATTGAATACGCAGCTTTAAGAATAATGGAGCTCTGAGGTAACGGATTCGAGCGGTTAACCTAGATTGGAATTCGAATTATCACGAAAGCGTTGATGAATCAAATACTACATCTTTGAATGAAGCAAAGATTTTGTAAAATAATGGTGAATGTAAGGATTATAAATTCCTGTTAAATACTATAATGTAACGCCGCATCCTGAAAGTTGATTTTGCAAATTCTAACATCTGTGCTGCATGGATATATTAAGTAACATATCTGTAAATTGATTTCATCTACTAATTTCTGTTTAGTTGTATTCAAATATTAAGTTTTAATCTTATTTATTCAACTATTATGTAATTTTGGTTGGGTTAAGCGGAAGAACTATTTTGTAGCGAAATTAGTATTTCATTGGCCGCAGAGTGTGATTTACAAATTTGCGACGTCATAATTAAACTAAACTCATTAAATAAATCATCCCCATAATTATCGCACATTAGGTCACATCTGTGCACGTCTTCAAAGTGAATCAACGAATTTACAGTATTGTCAGTTCAAATAAACAGAAGATTTTGTGTCAATGCACAAATAAAACCTGCGTGTGCAAGTTGGAGATGTATTGTCTGACTGTTAAGACTTATGCTGAAATAATTAGCGACCCTAAAGTCGATTCTAATGAGCAAATTGCGTACTTAGTACGTTTTTAGCAAATTGTCAGTTCATGCAATGCCGGCAATTTACGTAATTAAAATTGTTACAGCATCTGCTGTCATCATTACATGTAACACCGACAAGCAGTGAAAAACAATTAGAAGCGGGACATTCAACTATGAATCTGAATTTGGTTGTCAATGAGTTCGATTTTTCATGAAAAGTGTATTCTGACAGGAAATATATGGGCCTGTACGAGAAAAAGTGAAATAATTTTATTATCAAGCAGTCTGGAGAACTCTTTATTTTAATGTAGCATTTTTAGACTGCTTGATAATGCAGTTGTTCCACATTTCTTTTGCACACGATTGTGTATTCAAGTACTATCTAATATAGGAGATTAGAAGTAATTTTCTGCTGATGGCAATAATTAATCTACTAGAATAATTATAACCCTTCAGTGTAGTACATAGTTTAGATTTTTGCATATTTGTATTGATCAGTTTTCTTTAGAATTATTTTATTGTTTAACGACATTGTTCGTCACACAAATAATCTTAATCAATAAGGATTTGTTTTTGCACCAAAACATTTGGCCAAAAGACCTTGGATTACTGGAAGCAAAAAACGATATGTATACTCAATTGGTTGATATGTTTTGTTTTATTATTGTGGATTTGCAAAAAGTGTAATTAGAGGCAAAACGTTATTTGAAGTAAGTCCTGACCACCAATACTACAGCAAATTATAATGAATTCCTGGTCAACTTGAACACATTTGCTTTCTTTTGATTATGCATTTTAGGAATATTCCGTAGACTATTTTTTTGCTTCATGAAAGACCAAAAATATTTTTTTGGTAGCTAAACACTAAATGGATAGTGCTATTCCAAAGGGAATCAAGCTCCAAATTCCGCGTTTTTTACTTTTATTAGCACCAAGTGACTGCGACTTCTGACGATCCACATTATTTACTTTAGAAAATCCAAACGCCCACCCTCCAGGATAAATTTCATATAAATCCAAGACTACCTTATATTTTTTCCAAACTAGAACCAAGAGCCAAAATTGTTCAAAAACTACTCTTAATTCAAATGACGCTTGGTTTCCTTTCAAATAATGTTATCCAAATATTCTTCATTAAACTGTAGGTTATAGAAGAATTATCTATGTACTATAAATGTAGAAAAACACTAAATTTACTTAATTATATGGGACCAAAAAAAAGGTTTAATAAGAGTGGACAGAAGAAATGGATAACGTTGTAACAGTCTCTTTATTCGTTCCTGTTACATCATTATTGTTATTTAACTTTGAGTCGCGGATGCATATTTTCCGTTAATTTGTTTCACTTATTAATTCATCTCGAGATAAAAAAATTTTCTTTTGATTAAATTTAATCCATGACAGTGAGACACTGGGTATAATTTTAATATTGTTAAATACGTTATAAATCGATTTGTTGGTGTGGAGGGGAAATATTTCCGGGAGAGAATCGAGATGCTCGGAAGAAAAGGTGACATAGCTGTGAGTGTTTTCGCGAGCAGATCTTTACGCGAGTGTTAGTTAAAAAAAGGCCTAAATCTTAGAGTAAAGATATTTTTCTTATTGTTGTCCTTTTGTTCATGCTCTTTGGGTTTTGTTATTTAGCCATTTTTTTGGAGGAGCCCTAAGTCAGTCCTTTAAGGAGAAGTCAAATATAATTTTGGGAGGACTCTATGTTTAAATCTCCTTGGAAACTTCGGAACCATCTAGCTACTGGAGAAGTCACCGCTGTGGGCTCATTGTTCTTCCTCTTGACAAACCTCTACTCACCTTTGCCGGTCAAGACCTGGATTGATCTAGGTTAAGAAACCTTTTGGAGGAGTTCGCCATATCTGGTTGGAATTTGCTCCGAATACAAAAATAATTTCTCGGCCATGTAGTGTTATTGAATCACTGATTCATTTAAACTTAAATTAATTTTGTAAGAGAAAAATTTTGCTGGTTATCATACAAGAATCTTTTCTTTGCAATTGAAAAAAATAGAACGTTGTTCTAAAATTCTTTCACTGAATAAATAAAGATTTGTTTTTATTTAAATTAAG
>VTPC01091144.1:16378-33779 GCA_011009095.1 Ignelater luminosus | reverse complement strand
TTAAGTAACATATCTGTAAATTGATTTCATCTACTAATTTCTGTTTAATTGTATTCAAATATTAAGTTTTAATCTTATTTATTCAACTATTATGTAATTTTGGTTGGGTTAAGTGGAAGAACTATTGTAGCGAAATTAGTATTTCATTGGCCGCAGAGTGTGATTTACAAATTTGCGACGTCATAATTAAACTAAACTCATTAAATAAATCATCCCCATAATTATCGCACATTAAGTCACATCTGTGCACGTCTTCAAAGTGAATCAACGAATTTACAGTACTGTCAGTTCAAATAAACAGAAGATTTTGTGTCAATGCACAAATAAAACCTGCGTGTTTAAAGTTAGTGTGCAAGTTGGAGATGTATTGTCTGACTGTTAAGACTTATGCTGAAATAATTAGCGACCCTAAAGTCGATTCTAATGAGCAAATGTTGCGTACTTAGTACGTTTTTAGCAAATTGTCAGTTCATGCAATGCCTGCAATTTACGTAATTAAAATTGTTACAGCATCTGCTGTCATCATTACATGTAACACCGACAAGCAATGAAAAACAATTAGAAGCGGGACATTCAACTATGAATCTGAATTTGGTTGTCAATGAGTTCGATTTTTCATGAAAAGTGTATTCTGACAGAAAATATATGGGTCTGTACGAGAAAAAGTGGAATAATTTCATTATCAAGCAGTTTGGAGAACTTTTTATTTTAATGTAGCATTTTTAGACTGCTTGATAATGCAGTTGTCCCACATTTCTTTTGCACACGATTGTGTATTCAAGTACTATCCAATATAGGAGATTAGAAGTAATTTTCTGCTGATGGCGATAATTAATCTACTAGAATAGTTATAACCCTTCAGTGTAGTAGATAGTTTAGATTTTTGCATATTTGTATTAATCAGTCTTTTTTAGAATTATTTTATTGTTTAACGACATTGTTTGTCACACAAATAATCTTAATCAATAAGGATTTGTTTTTGCACCAAAACATTTGGCCAAAAGACCTTGGGTTACTGGCAACAAAAAATGATATGTATACTCAATTGGTTGATATGTTTTGTTTTATTATTGTGGATTTGCAAAAAGTGTAATTAGAGACAAAACGTTATTTGAAGTAAGTCCTGACCACCAATACTACCGCAAATTATAATGAATTCCTGGTCAACTTGAACACATTTGTTTTCTTTTGATTATGCATTTTAGGAATATTCCACAGACTAGTTTTTTGCTTCATGAAAGACCAAAAATATTTTTTTTGTAGATAAACACTAAATGGATATCGTTATTCGAAAGGAAATCAAGCCCCATTTTCCGCGTTTTTTACTTTTATTAGCACCAAGTGACTGCGACTTCTGACGATCCGTATTATTTACTTTAAAAAATCCAAATGTCCACCCTCCAGGATAAATTTCATATAAATCCAAGACTACCTTATATTTTTTCCAAACTAGAACCAAGAGCCAAAATTGTTCAAAAACTACTCTTAATTCAAATGACGCTTGGTTTCCTCTCAAATAATGTTATCCAAATATTCTTCATTAAACTGTAGGTTATAGACAAATTGTATATTAATATCAATTGCCATAATTATTTCCAAACACTAAAGACTAAGAATTATCTATGTAAATGTAGAAAAACACTAAATTTACTTAATTATATGAGACCAAAAAAAAAGGTTTAATGAGAGTGGACAGAAGAAATGGATAACGTTGTAACAGTCTCTTTATTCGTTCCTGTGACATCATTATTGTTATTTGAGTTTGAGTAACGGATGCATATTTTCCGTTAATTTCGTTCACTAATTAATTCATCTCGAGATAAAAAAATTTTCTTTTGATTAAATTTAATCCATGACAGTGAGACACTGGGTATAATTTTCATATTTTTAAATACGTTATAAATCGATTTGTTGGTGTGGAGGGGAAATATTTCCGGGAGAGAGTCGAGATACTCGGAAGAAAAGGTGACATAGCTGTGAGTGTTCTCGCGAGCAGATCTTTACGCGAGTGTTAGTTAAAAAAAAGGCCTAAATCTTAGAGTAAAGATATTTTTCTTATTGTTGCCCTTTTGTTCATGCTCTTTGGGTTTTGTTATTTAGCCTTTTTTTTTTGGAGGAGCCCTAAATCAGTCCTTTAAGGAGAAGTCAAATATAATTTTGGGAAGACTCTGTGTTTAAATCTCCTTGGAAACTTCGAAACCATCTAGCTACTGGAGAAGTCACCGCTGTGGGCTCATTGTTCTTCCTCTTGACAAACCTCTACTCACCTTTGCCGGTCAAGACCTGGATTGATCTGGGTTAAGAAACCTTTTGGAGGAGCTCGCCATATCTGGAGCTGAGGTCGACGACGGTTGGAATTTGCTCCGAATACAAAAATAATTTCTCGGCCATGTAGTGTTATTGAATCACTGGTTCATTTAAAATTAAATTAATTTTGTAACAGAAAAATTTTGCTGGTTATCATACAAGAATCTTTTCTTTGAAATTGAAAAAATAAAACGTTGTTCTTAAATTCTTTCACTGAATAAATAAAGATTTGTTTTTATTTAAATTAAGATTAACTTCATGATAATAAAAAGTAGTCTCAGTTAGTTTAAATTGCCTACCGAAGCGATGTTGAATTCTTTTGTTTTTTTGTGTTAAGTTTGATATTACAAGTTAGGTCCAGTAACGTTATTCGGCTTGGAAGAGTGGTAAGTTTAATGACAAATTAAGATTTCAATGTCGTTTGCAGATTACCTTTATTAAATTTTTTTGTGTCTTTTAAAGGGGTTAAAGTTTTTTTAAATTTGGGGTGTGCTAAGTTAAAGGTCTTACTATTGTGCTTCATTAGTTAATTAAAGATTTTGAATAAGATAACTTATTTCGTAGTAATGAAACTTTTTGTTTATTGATTAAATATTTTTATTTACATTGGGTTGATAATAGCCAATTGTTAAACATTTTCAATTTTTCCTTCTTGTATGTGACTGCTTGGTGCGATAAAAATTTTTATTGTTAAATAAAAATATATTCGTAAATCTTTTATAAAATTTCTAGTAACAAATTGCATCTACTTTAGTACAATTAAATTTAAATTTATAAAAATTGCTCTTTGATGTTTTTTTTATTAAGAGTTTTCAAGAAATTTATAGAACCCTGTGGCGTTTCACCTAAGGCAACCCTTGAGCTAGCTGGCCTAGGACTTGCTCCTAGTTTTGTAAGTATTCTTTTCCTGTAACGCAAGGTCACGTTACAACGTCCAAATTGGTAGATTTAGAGATACAATGCTTCTTGTTGAGATCAGCAACGAAAGAAAAGGCATAATTTACTAAAATATACAGGTTGTTCCGTTTAAGGCCGAGAAGTTGATATCATTTTCGGTAAAAGTTGAAGTCCAATAAGTAAGCGGATAACAGACTTTGGTAATATCTGAATCACCTTAGAAGATTTATTTGTAAATCAAAGGCAACACACATTTACTTGAAACATATGAAACACATATATATTCAACCGTTAGCCTTCCATCTACATAGAGAAATTATGTCAAGGACAACATTAGAAATAGTGAACGTGATAACAAGTAGATCTGTTTCAATTATTTTGTTTCTAAAACGTTAAAACGTGATTGAATTTCCAATTCTATTTTAGTTTACCTGTACTATCAGTGATATTTGTCTTTGAAAACGACAAAAGCAATTTTTTCAAAAACTAAAATTAGAAAATTGCATTCTGGAGTAAAAGTGGGTAGCAAAATTATTAATAAAAGTTATTGCTAAGGTGAACTCATGTACGTACTTTTTAGGAACCGTTTTCCGTTATTATCTAACTCTGAAGAGAAGGTACAATGTATTTAAATTTGTCAGATACACCATACATGAAGTGAAATTTCTAATTTTCGCAGCAAGTGGATATTTTCTTATAAAGAGTAGCTTCTGGAGTATCGTAATAAATTGGAGAATTATGAGCGAGATGAAGTCTATATACATGAAGGTATAACAAAATTCTTTAAAAGCCTTGTATTACAATTTCGATAATTAAGTCTTTGCGTAGACAACATCTCTTTTCATAGATATTTTCTAATAACAACGTTAAAAATCTATTCTTTTACAGAGATCTCTGCAGGGTTTATTTTTAATAATACGGTTTTTGTAATATTAGGTAATGGTGTTGTTATTGCTGTGTGCTATTCCATTTTTAATTAAATTTTGGTTTTATTTCATAAACATGTTTTTGAACGTCAAAAAAATGCTTCTGATTCTAGTTTTTGGAAATTTTTACTAACTGGGTATTTGAAACGACTGATTAATTCGTAGATTCTTTTGACGTTTATATAAATTATGTCAATTGCCTTTTGTCAATCTGTACTCACTAAGCTTGCTAAGATAGAACGTGTAGAAACTTTTCAGTTGAACAATTTATTGATTTGAAACATCTGGATCACATGAATGATGCTATCTCCTTAGGTGATTTAGATATTAGCTAAATTTTCCCTAAACATTTATAGTAACCATGTTTTTCATACCTTCTCAAACAACCTAGATGTCTAAGCTATTTAATCAACACACTAGAAATACCCCGTTTTGCTACTTCAAATTGGCTGAACAAGACTAAAACTCTTAAAATGTAACTATGAACTTGACTGGAGTTGACTTCAAATCGCAACTAAAATCGGTATAAAAAATCCAATAAATTACAAGAAACCGGTCCTTACACCAAATTAATTAGCTTAAATAATACGAAATAGGTTTTGAGGAACAATTAAGCACATGGTTATATCAGATAAATATCAACTAGTGTATTCGTAATTAAGCTTTAGCGTCAAATACTTAATGACAAATAGTATTGAATGCTTAACTATAGCATAAGTAGGTAACCGGATCACTAGGCAAAGAACCTAGGGAGTGTGGATGGGGATAAAGTATAGGTGGATTACAATCCCTAAACGGTAGGTAATTGATTCATGAAAATCCAATCCATATAATCTCCAATATCCTCTAATACATACCCAGACGTAATGATCAAAAATGCAGGAATAATTTGATAAACTGAATTGTTATTTTCTCCTATTATTAATAAAAGCAAACAAAAATGATTTTTTGCGTAAGATTAACTTCTTCAGGATTAGTTTGTTTAATAATAAAAAAATGGATTCCTCGGAAATATGCAGAAAATTTACATTCGCTCTTTATATTACAACAAAGCAATTTAGAATTTTTTAAATTGCATTAGGCAGCCAGACGATAAATTACTAGCATTAAATATGTTACATTGAGTCGAACGTTTTTGCACATCAGCAAAAAATTTTTCATGTAATATGAAATACCTCGAAGTAAGGGAGCAGTGCTTGAAAGGATATTCTGAAATACAGTAATATATACCTGCAGCTTGTTATGAATTATTGAGTAGAAAAACGTATAAACAAAGTAGAACCGTCTTGTCGAGAATATAACGTTCATCGCCTCATTACAGTAAGTTTTACAGCAGGTAAGTTCTAACTTTGCTTGAATTACATTCTATTTAAAAATGGAGATGAGAAATGAATTTTAAAAGTACCTGTAATATTTTTCAGTTATTTTGGATTAGTTTCATTATTGAAAACTTTATTGTTGATTAGTGTTAATCGTATTTTAACTGATAGTTTTCTAGTGTACATCAGCCTATAATAAGCGATTACCACATTCCGTAATCGATAGCGACCTATAATAATGTAGTTTACATGAACCGGCTGATACGTATTTTACATCTCACCGAACCACGTCGTAAACTGAAGGCGTGAGGAAGCGATTTAGTATTTTACAATGCCCACTTCTTATGCGGCTTCGCTTGATTCCCATTATACTTGTTTACGACCGATTCTTCCCTATCTATTGTACAATATTTGATGTTTTTATTTTATATACAAGTGGACACGGTTTACGATTTTATTGCTCGGTTACGACTGAGTTTTTTATTATGGACATAATTCTCCTGTCTGAATTCTGTTAACTTTGTTTTCCTAAAATTTAATAAGGATTTTGTGATTACAACCAAGACAGACTTAAATAATTAATTTATGGTTTAAATTGTGATTTACAATAGAAATATAATAGCAAGAATTTATGCAGTGTTAGAGTGAACTTCGGCATTCGGTACTATTGTGTGTTTCCTAGGGTAGTGTAGTTTGTTTTAAAATTTGAACTAGTAGGTATTAGGTTTCTTTTATTTATTTATTTCTAATACAGAATTAGAGATACATACATAGGCCCCGTCAGGGTGATGCAAAACATTTTGTTGCGCTTACTGAAGTTCAACATAGTAACCAAAAGCTATAGTATGACCCTACCTCCCTACCTCTTTAATATATTGCAGAAACTTAAACAATTTTAATGTTTTCTACAAATCTGAATCTTGTTGAGTAAATGATGTAATGCAGAATGTCAGAATCGAGAAGCGTGTAAGACGAATAAATGAAAAACAATCAAACATTCGTTTCTTTTCAGCAAGGTAAATTGTTCAGAAGTTTTACTTACTTTCTTTTTTTAGCCAAGCCATTGGCATTTGGCCGCATCGGTTCATGATCCAACTTCAATAACTCTCTTCTTTCAACGGAATACAATTTACCTATGCAAAAGAATGCTCAAAACCAAAAAACTATGGACAATATTTTGTGATTTAAGAACAGTAGCATTACCTGTCCTGTTTGACTGTTTCAGTTAAAAAGATATATCTCAGTCAGTAAATATTTGATTCAAATTGACTTTTTACACATCTTTCCCAATTTTTGAAATTTTATGGCTTTTATTCAGTAACATTCTGCATTGACTTTTTACTACCCGTGCGTATTTGGCGTACTTGTCCTTTAAATTGCCATAATATTGTCGCCCCCGACGCCATCCTGGTCGAGGATTTCAAACCGTCCACCGAAACGCCACATAAGGCGACTGGTGATCACGCAACGACATCACTCGAACCAACTAATAGGTTCTTCACACTAGTTACCGTCTAGTGGATGTAAACCGTCTGCTTCGTGTACGTTCTGTTCATTTATCCATTCCTTATCATCTGTACTTATAATTCTCCGTTTCATCATCAACTTACCATTCTTTTAGCTGAAGGTATTAGCTCCTGCAGTAACCGGACACCTTTGATGACTACTTGACATTTGTTGGTAAACTTTCAATTTAGAGACATTTTTTACATTTTTAGACGTAGAGTCTATCCTATAAATGTGACGGCGACATTCGTAGATACCTGGTATAAATTAAGTTTTATCAGACTAGATTAATGGGAAATCTTTGCGTTCCTAAAGAATCGAGGATATCCACGTTGAAAACCAACCTTCGATGTTTGTAGATTCGGATGTAGAAGGATCCCATTTTTCAAACTTACATAAAAGTGTGACATACAGTCTTTCTACTTCTTTACTCTTGGCTCATTATTGATTACAATATAGAGGTCTAAATCGATGATGAGGGTTGCATTTTTTCATTACCACGGTGTCATTTTTATTAATTTCAGCAATTATGTAGTGTCGCTTTGCACTCTCCAATATTGGATGGTATTAAAATTTCAGTGCTATGGCGTTCAAGTAGGTACTTGGTGAGTTCTTTTGGACACTGATGCCTGGAATCAAAGTAAAACGATTTAACCTAACTTTTTGATAACCTAAAGTTTACCGTTTACGAGATACAAGGTGTAAAAGTTTAATTTACAGTTTCTAGTTCTTTCAATATTTCAAGAAGATGAAATATTTGGGATAAGATTTTTTACATGCTTGTTATTCTAAGGTGCCTACGATTTTATGTAGTTTTGTGACTGATATCCTTATCGGAGACGGGAAAATGATAAGGAGGGTAGCTCAATACCTTAAAGAAATTTGTTACGCCACTGAAAAATTACAAAATTTTTCTATTCTTAAAATTAATCAATTTGGCAACAAAGTCGGTTTTGCATTTTTCTTAATTTCTGTCAAATTCTGTCTATTAGGTCGCTGAATTTTAGTTTTTTTTTGAAAAATTCAGTTTTAACAGAAAATGCTGCATTATACGTGAAAAATTCAATAGTGACTCTTTTGCCAAATCTATAGTTTGTTTCAAAATCAGAGGAGTTTGTTAATTTTTCAGTGGTGTAACAATTTTCTTTAGGGTACTGATCTATCTTTCTTTCCATTTTCCCGCCTCTGACAAAGATCTCAAAAAAAAACTACGTAAAATCGTAAGCACCTTAAAGTAACAAACATGTAGAAAACTACAAAGCTCGATGCCTCATCTTATTTTGAAATATTGAAGAACTAGGAATTATAAATTCAACTTTGATACTCAGTATCTCACAAACGTTAGGCTTCAGATTATAGATAGGTTGAGTTAAATTGTCTTATCTTGATCCCAAAAATCTGTGGTAACTCAATATCCATGGTCTTTGAGATATCCTGGATATCAATTTTCGTAGTTGTAAATCTTTCCGTGGTTTTATGTACGTGCATCTGGTAAGTTACCTTTATTATTTAGCTATAAAAATGTACTGCACTGTGACTACCAAATTCTGTGAATTCAATGTTAATTATTCTCTAGCTTAAAACTTCAAATGTTTTAATATTCTGATGACACTTTTCCGTGATAGGCATTAGTATCAAGGTTGGACTTTTATACGCCGATGCAAGAATCCGCGAGTAATTATTTTTCTGTCGAGTCTCAATAAACGCCATCTGTTTCTTAAAGTAGTTGTCTTGTTCGGGGTAAATCTTAGTATCTGAGAATATAACTTAAAAAATGGAAATGCCATAATTGTTCAATGACATGTAAAAAATGAATTTTTGGGGCAAAATAATCAATTAATAGATATGGCCCTAAAATTTGCCAAAATATAAATATCAAAACAGGAGAAGAGAAGATGAACAACAGCTATAACCAACATCACCAGTTTTCAAATTTGAAGATTTACAACATCTATTTCCATTCGAAGTCGGTGCCGTCATGTTTTTTCTCCAACGCCACTTGTTGGTTGTTTGCTTGCTTAATCTCAACATAACCTCAAACATTAATATTGCTTACTATTTAAAATAATAAAAAAGATTTAGCCGACCGATAGTTTTACCATTAGTTACTGTGTGTGAACCACATGCAGAAGATTACTACTTTTTGAACATGACGGCTGATATAATCAACGACAAAAACTTTTATTTACAGGAGTTTGTTAATTATTATTATACAGTTTGGAGATTTGCGAAGTTGAAATAGGGAAAACTATGAGAGCACATGGAAGGAAATAATACTTACCATTAGTGAAACTGGAATGTAGCTACGTTATTGTTGTGTACAAACTGCTGTCGATGTCGTATCGAGTAGTACCGGTTGGCAGCGCGCATCTCTTGCCTACCTTAAATTAATTTAACACTAACATCTCGTTTATATTAATGTATGCTCTTATTACTTTTCCTATGGTAACTTCGCAAGTTTCCAGGCTGTATGCAGTTTAAACCACATGCTTACTTAATTATAACTTTAAACAAGAAAGCTCGTCTGTAGTAAAAAATTATAATCAGAAGAACTGTTTTCTTACAAAATTGAAGTTAGTTTAATAGAAATTGAAGAATTTATGTTTCTGTCTATTATTTTATAATAACTCTCTCTAATACGAGCTATCTACTATAACCACTGTTAGTAAAACAATTACCTGCTCAGTACGCTAGTAGAGAAACTACGGATATACTACAAAGCTTTAGAAATTTCAACAAACAATACCCCCTATTGAACCGAGCTGCTCTTTTGCCACTCTACTCATTAATTTAAAAGATAAAAGCTACAGTAGTTTTTGGCAATTTAGAAGCACGTAATCTCTTTACAAAGAACTCTATTAAAGCCCTTAGTAAATGTACCTGTCCTAATCCTAGCATTACAATCCACAAAAGGAGCGATAAATAATTAAAAAGCAATTAAGGTCTTGTTGCTTCAGTTAATTTCTGCAGAAGCAATAATGTCAAGTCCGCTTACGGAGAAATATTTGGTAGTTATATTTACTCGTTAAAGTCGGAAAAACAACTTCCGCATTTTCTCTCTGAGATAGCTACGTACACTACTGCTGTAAATAGAAAAGTAACAATGTTGATAATTGTCTTAAGATAAAAATTACATATTTTTGTTGTACATTACTAAAAGAAAAATTGATATTCTCTATCGAGGAATGATAATTTATCTCAGACATGATTTTTTTCACATTTACTTTAACAGAATTTATTATTGTTTTTAGAACGTCTCTAACACTTACCAAAAATGGGCTTTCGCAGCATTTTCAAGTGTCCACCTTGATAAAGCTTACACTAACATAGACACATATAAACCAAAAAATATCTTTCCAAATAAATAAGTCCAACCGTCTCTTTGTAAATGTTATCTGTCATGTTTCCCAATAATGAATAAATTGTACTAAAAATAAATAACGTTTGCCGATGTAAATAACGAGATGTATGAGTAGCATTTCTTAAAAAACATAGTTTAGCACTACAGAGTTATATTAAAAATGCAGTAACATTTCCTCATTTTACAATTGCTTTTGAAAAATTACAAGAAATTTTTAGGACATAAAATTACAATTTAACAACAATACTATATACAGGATGTTGGGAAAATGCGGCATCAGAGCTTACCATGTTATTTTCTAAATTTTAAAAGTGAATCTATGATGTATTTATCCCTGTAGAAATTTTTACCTGTAAAAATACAACAGAAAAGTAAGCAGATGTTACTGATTCTGTAATTATCAGCAGTTGCGTTTTAATTTTAGTTAAATTTACTAACATTTTTGTTAGGAACGCTAAAGAGTTTCTTCCTAAAAGTGCATGCATAAACTTAAAATAATTTTGTATTAATGTTATGCTTATTATGCAAATTTTGTTATTTACTTAAAGCACTACCCACAATTTTAGGTATAATTAGAAAAATTAAAGCAAGTTCGTGTTTATCTATGTTCAACGTTCTATGTCAAATTACATCCTTTTGCTTATTAAATAATGAAAATGGACTTTAATAATCATTTGGCTAAATAGAAGCTCAGTAATTAAGATAAAAAAGATTAAATATATGTTTTTAATATCTCGCATTTTTGCAAGAAGAAAATAGTGAAGATAAGGATTATTAGGTGTATCCGGTTGTATATACTAATAAATTCTAGGTCTGAACGAATTTCCATCCTAATATTTATTGAACTCTTGCGTGCTCCACTAACAATAAAAGACGTTCGATTATTAATTGTTAATAAGATGATTGCCTGTATAATTCAAAATGCCAAAAGAAGTAAAAAAAGATGGTATATTTATTTCTGAAAGGGAATTAAGAAATATTAACCTGAAAGTAATGTTTAGTAATTACAATAAACGTTCTGTGTAAAGTGTTCCAAAAGATGAGTTGCGCCAATTCATTTTAACTATGTATAACTGCATTTAAAAGATAATATTAGAAACTAGAAGCATAAATTTTAAAGAATAAAGATAATTTGGCCAAATGCACTGAAACACAAATTGAATCGCTAAAGTTTTGATGGATTTTGAAAAAAAATCTAAAACAAAGTACACATTGTTTGATGAATGAGTTAGAGTCGATACGATTTTTGTTTCTAGAGAGGCAAAAGCATTCCTAAACTCGCTAAACCAAATCCCTCACTATGTTTTTCAATGAATGATAATCATTTTAAGTTTTGGCCCTTATAGTGTTTTGAGTTGAATTTTATTTCCTTCTAATAGTAGGAAAAACATTCCCCTAAATTCTAACTCCATAAATTTGTTCTTTAGCTATAGTAACCAAAAGATCACCATGGAACAAGTATCTAGAAACTCGATTTGTTCCTTTCCCTAAAATTTTTCTGTACGCCGATAACGATGAATCGAATCGAAACGCTCTTTTAATGAACTCGTCAGCTACGTATAAGCTTTGTTTCGCTAAAACTCTGAAAAAGTAAAAGTGGCACCAGATATTTTCTCTTGCTCCGTTTGATGATATTCAATACATCAAAAACTATGGGTGGAGAAAGTTAAAGTCAATTCCAAATTTCAGTAAAATTCCTACTCATTGCCAACGGAATACTCTTCAAGCGAATAATCAGAGCTGAAATCACATTAAGCTGATAGGTACCGCAATGCGACAACGTCATAAATCAGAGGGAACCTTTCCGGTGATACAATTGAATGAAACACTTCTTATTTCTTGATCGCAGTATTTAGAAGCAAATCATAGCATTGAGGCTCTAATAGATATATTGTTAGAATGAACATGTAGTCTTATAAAGAAAGTTTAAAGGAACTTTTCTAATGCCAAATGTACCAGTATAATTCTGTCCGAATGTTCAATTTACAAGTTTTCGGGCACATACCTTCATTATCTTTTCTAAAAGGTAGTAGTAATTTCTTATTCTTTGTCCAATGTCGGTTTACCAGCTAGAGCTGGACAGCAAAACGAAAGACTATGAGGACGAAGATTTTCCCATGTTTCATAAACAGGGCAGAGTTTTGCTGTTGGTTCTGTGAAGACAACGTTTCAATTGTTGAGACCAAGTGACTATCTCTGAGAAGCTAAAATATAAAAAATCTACGGTGACCAAAATATGAAACTTTAGCCGGACAAGGGACTTTCAATCAGAAATAAGTATCTTTCTGGTGTAGCATTGTCTGTTTTTTTTTTAGTTGCGATCAACCAATCTAAATATCTTAGTACAGAAAGTTTGCACAAAAAATCCTAGTCTGGCAACGGAAAACAACAAAGGCTTCTCTTGAATGAATATATGAATATTGTATATGTATTGTAGATCAAAAGCTAACAAATTAGATTTTTGGTTCAGGTTGTCTTTAAAACAAATGGACATCTCAAGGTGCTACATTAAGTCTCTTTCCTTCACTGATGTGTAGTCGTTTTCTTTACCATGATGTCGTGACGCTTATCGATTTTTTGATTATCTTCAGTTTAACATTCCCAAATAAGAATATCACTTCAGGAGAATTAACAGTAACGGAATCGTTAAAGTTTAAAGAAGACCAAAAAAGGTAAAATTAAAAGGTTCTAAGTGTGCTTTCTCCTGAAATAATAAATTAAAATTCTAGAACCTGCGTTAATGCTTGTTTACTTTTGCAAGACAAGCAGGCAGGTAATTTCCACAGTTCAGATTAATCTCTACTGTCGTGTTTAGTTGTTATTTCCACCCATTTGGTTCAGTGTTAGGTTCTGTAAACAATAGAAAAACTTTAAAATCGGATGCCCCGGTATACTGTAGCTTTACTCTGTATAAAGTAACATTTCTTCAAATTAGACGATTGTTTTATTGAAAAAGTAAGGTATACCACTGTTGTTCTATGAGACTTGATGAGCGTGGTTCAAAACGAGTTGAATGAGTATATTCAGCAAAACTGCATGACGTATTTGAAATTATACAAGTAATATGCAACTCTGTCCTTAAATAAATGATATAGAAAATGGCAATTGAACGTTATTATACAAACACAGTGGCACTGTTCATAACAAGGACGTGTTCCAGTTAATCAAAGCATCCTGCTTTAGCTCGGACCAATTTTAGTAGGTGAGACATTAACTTATTATTAAACAAAAGTTCAATCTATCAAGGTAAAATAGTCTCAGAATGTCTACACTTTAAAGATACAATGTTGAGACTGGAACAAATGTCGAAAGCAGTAAGCTTCCGTTAAAGCAAATACAACCTAGAAAGATTTTTATATTTTAGAACAATAAATAAAGACGCGTAGTACAGGAAAATCTGACAAGGATACTAGGATAAGTGGATATATTACAATTAAAAACGAAAGCGAAACGATAATTATAAGAAATCTTAATTGTCAGAAATAAACGAACAATAAGAACAAATAAAACTGTATTTTGTCCATAACATTCTTTTTTTTCGTCTTAATTGCTTTTGAGAACGTTGTGACACGTTCAACCTCTTTGTTTGATAGCTCAAATCTTCAACAGCTTTCAACAATTTTCCTTCACCTTTAACCTTATCAAGGCTTTATATTATATTTCAGAAAAAAAGGTCTTTATAGCAAAGACGAAGACAAAGTACTTTAAATGGATTAAGATTTTTCATTAATTAACTTTTGTGAAGTTGAAACATCAGTTTATTAAAATCATTATATTTATTCATTTAAATAACTTACCTGTGCTTAACGAATTAAATCTTTAGTTTATACGGTGGCGGCTGTTTGTAATATAAATATATAATGTACTTGCTTGAAATATAATAGGAGTAAAATAATAATATATTTCAGTAAAGCTACTGCAAATTAGTTTAGCTGAATTTATGAAGGTTAGTTCATCGTAATTAACACACATTAAAAATTAGATTAATAACCGTAAATCATTAGAATAAACAAATTTAAGGTACTGGAATATATAGTGTGCAAAGTTCTAATTAAATTTGGTCTAGCAACAAAGTTATTTAACTAATTAAATGATTGTAAAAAGCAAATATGTCGTTTATTTGTTTAATTTAGAAAATAAGACAAATATGTACGTACATGTTGTAGATAATTAATCCAAGAAATCTAAGTTTCAAAGCATCTCGAAATTAATAAGTATTTTGCACTTTATACTATTTTCAATCGTCTGACTGAAAAGATTTGATAGGAATAAACAGAAAACATTTTTCACTGTGTTAAGTTTTTGGGTACTTGTTTTCATTGCCTTGCAGCTAAAGCAGTATGTTACGGTAAAATCAATAATTTGTGACCTGAGCTAAACAAGATCTATCAGGTAATAAATGTACCAGCAAGCTCGTTTAATGTCTGGAGATGGTTGAGGTCAAAAATGTTACTAGAAAACCAGGACAAAACTTAACCCAGTAATATCACAGGTAAAATAACTAAATCAGAATCAAGTAATCGACAACCCTTGATGTCATAAATCAGTTATACGTAACACTCAGGGGCCCTAAACCTAAACAAATGAAAAGTAGTATAAAACATCCCAGACATACTCTTAGGTCCAATACCCAAGCAAGCTCGGTCCTCGACATTCTCAAACATGTGAAAAAGATAAGCCTATAAAGTCAAGCTCATAGTCACCCAGTTCAAAAAGTTATATTTTAAAACTGGTTTTATTCTGGTTTTGACATTCTTATTTAATGACAGGCTCTGATATGAGATCAGATGAGTGCTGATCTCAAATTTACAATTACAACTAAGGAAAATTAATTGTCACATGGTGTGGGGGCAATCACATCTGACCATCGTAAACGCCTCAATTCTGTCTTCAAGCCAATAACAATTTTCTTATCGTCTCCTTGGTGGCTAAGACAGTTACTATAATTTTGTTGTTAATTTCTGGTCTGGAAGTAAGATTTCTTCTTGGAAACGAGCTACAAAGGAAGGCACATTTATATTACTTACATGACTGCAACAACTTTGCTTACTTCGTGCATGTTTTTTATGTTATTTCAACTTGGATTTGACTTTAATTAAATTGCACCTAAACTTGTAGTCTGGATGCACATCTACTAAGTAATCCAGCAAGCGTCGACAGCCTTTATATAGTTCATACTTACTTGCTACTTAGTTTTTTCTACTGAGAAAAATCACTTCCCTTTTGGCACTAGCTAGAATTCCATTTCATTATCTAGATTGAATTATAAGTCAAACACAATAGTTTTTTATTTATTCATAGACAAGTGCAAGAATGGATTTGTAAGTTAAAAGTCCTGAAACAAAAACACGTTTCTTCTGTCTTGTCGGGATGCAGATATTTGTTTGTTGCGTGAATAGATTTGCTTAATGCTCCATATAACGTTCTGTATATCAAATTGCCTTTTTCTTTTTATTTCAATATATTTGATACGAGTAACTATTATTTTATGTCCAGTTGTTTTTTCGCTTAATTCAGTTGCATGCTCCCAAAGTGCTGTGAACCACTGTGAACCAGCTCCAAAAACCAGAGGCTAACATTATAAGCAAAGTTACAATGTATCGGGTGTTCCTTTCGAAATCAAGTAATAAACTAAAGCAATCGTTAGCAGATTTTTAGTTTTCCCGAGGTCCGTGTAAGATTTTTATGGCCGGATCTTCTCATTTAGACTGACATTCTGTACTTTGTGATTTGAGAATAAGCTGACAACTAGTTCTACCGCCGAATCTATCCATCTCCGATCCACCAAGCTGATCAAGTGGCACCTTAATTTTATGTTGACGCTGAGTATCCGCATCAGAGGTTTCGAATTCCTGTTTTTCCTGTAACAAAATATATTTTAAACGATTAAATCAAAACTGACTTTAACAGAAATGAATAACCAAAAGATTACTTGCAAAAGTAATGACAAATATTAGAGATTATTTCTATTATGCAAATTAATGAATAATGTAAAATAAATGCGTAAAGCAAAACATAGAACATGAATGAACTAACGTACATGTTTTTGAAGAGTAAACTAGCAAACATTAAATAACCAAAACGTATAATCTGAATAAAGTTAAATAATGAAATCCAAATCCAATAACCATAAATACTAAACTAAATCTAAAGAAATATTTACGTTGCCATTTAGTAGCCAAACTCCAACACCTCAATCTTCGTGAGTAAATGAACCCAGATAAACCTTACTTATTATTTAATTTAAAAAATGAAGTGAACATGACTTCCGAAACACTAGAGAACTGAAAAAGTTATGTTAGAAAAGGTCATGTCAAAACCTTTTGTGTTTGGTTGTGCTAATATTAATCAAACTTAGGGTATTGTAGTGCAGTACATTTTTAAATACATATAAAAAGAAAAAAAATCCCAGAAAAATGAAATGCGTCACTGTAATTCAGATTAGAGGCTAAGCAGAACTTTTTGATATCAAGTTATCCAATTTTAGAAATGGAAAGACAATTAAGCACTGTAACGTTCACTTTTCTGTTTCCGTTGCATGGGTTGTATTTATCGGTGTTGTTGATGTGTTCTTGTGTTTTTTTAGTATTTTTCTCCTGTTGAAGAGGTTTTTGGTACTTGTTGTGAGTTCACACTAAAAGGCTAAGTTTTTGTTTTAGTTGCTTTCTAAATTTTGAAATCTATTAGGGTTGAGGAATTTCTCATATTTATTTATTTAAGCAAGTGGGACGCAAGGTGTAATTGTTTTCAACATCTAAGTTTATTTTCTTATTGCAGGATTTTGGAACTGGTACAGCTGTTTACTGGAATTTTTATTTGATTTGGGTTTAATCTTATAATCCGGTTAGTAATTTGGATAGTATATGTCATCTTAGTAGGGTTTATAATTTGTAATTAAAAATATATTCGTGATTTTGATTAATTAAGTTCCCTTACACCCTTGTGTGTGAATTAGATACGTGACCAGGTGTTGTTAGTTGATGCTAATTATTATCATATTGCTATTTCCTTGCTGACTGGTTTCATGGATTAAATTTAAAAAGAGATTTTCTCTTTATTCCTCAATAAGCGTTTCCAATTTTTTT
>VTPC01091143.1:205044-230387 GCA_011009095.1 Ignelater luminosus | reverse complement strand
TTTTTTTCTTTGCTATTCAAGATATAATGTTCATGTTGAAAATCAATTAACACTTTATTAAATGACTGTAATAAAATTAATTTAAAAAAGTTTACTTTGAGGTTATGTACGCAAATAATTACGTCAAGCAATATACGCAGCGAAAAGCTGCTCTCTTTGTTCTTGCTTGAGAGCAGGAGTAAGTAGATCATGCTCGACGTGATCTAAGAGCGGCTGCTCGCTACAAACACTTCAGATCATACAAACGAACGCAAATTAAAGTGATCTTGCTCTTACCTGATTAGAGCAGACAAACGAACGGACCTAAAGTGCCGAGAAATAGTGATGGCAAGGGCACTGGTGCGGCGTAAAACTGTTTTGTTTGTTTACTGTAAGGAGCACATCGATCGATGCTGAAACGCATTTAGGGTGGTTGTGCCGGAGTAATAAATTACAAACGCATCCAGCTACTATAAGGAACACACAGATCGATGCTGAAACGCATTTGGGGTGGTTGTGCTGGAGTAATAAATTACAGACTCATCCAGCTACTATAAATAACACATCGATCGATTCCGAAACGCATTTGGGGTGGTTGTGCCGGAGTAATAAATTACAAACGCATCCAGCTACTATAAGGAACACACAGATCGATGCTGAAACGCATTTGGGGTGGTTGTGCTGGAGTAATAAATTACATAAATTAGTAATTAATGAGTACTAAATTTTGTAATAGTTTTTTTGTGGTTGTGTCACAATGTTTGTTCCAGCTTCACCGCCATGAATTCTTGCAAATATCAATGCAATTTCAAAAGAATTCAATCACATTGCCGATTATCACCTTCTACATGTAAAACAAGGTTAATCTAAACAATAGATGAAGAAAACATAATTAATATTGAATTACTGTATTGGATCAAAAATTACAATCGGAACTTAAATTAAAGTTTACTCACTGTTAAATCAATCATTTGTGAGAATCAAAAGATAATTAAATTACAGTTGGTTTTATAAATTTGCACTTTATTTGGATATAATGAAAGCATATGGCGTTATATTAATATTTTTTCTTTAATACATACAAAAATAAAACAGAAATTTAAATTTATACATTAAGAATATATTTTTTCATCTAACCTAGATATACAGATTATTTTATAACATTTTCATAACTACACAACTGTTGTTAATTACAATACAGTGTTATGTTTACGTTGTCGGTGTCCATTTAACACATTTTTACTAATAAACCCTTCTTGACATATTTCACATTTGTAAGGCTTTTCTCCGGTGTGGATTCTCCTATGTATTACTAAAGAACAACGCTGAGTAAACGACTGTGAGCATATTTCACACTGATGTGGTTTAGCTCCAGTGTGTTTTCGAATATGTAGCTTCAACGTTTCCTTTTTAAGAAATTTTTTTCCACATATACCACATTCAATTTCTTTCACACCTTTATGTACAGCCAAATGACCTTTTAAACTAGTAGAACTAGCTAGACGTCTTCCACAAATGTCACAAATATAAGATGCTTTTCCTCTTTTATGCTCTCTCGTGTGACGCGTTAAAGTCGGTCTAGAATTAAATTCTTTGTCGCAGAATTTACATTTAAAACGCCTTACAAAGTTTTTATCATGTAGTAGTTTATGTTCCTTTAGATAATATGGATTACGAAATGACTTGCCACAAAATTCACATTGAAAAGTTATATTTTCATGATCTCTTATGATATGCAAATTTAAATCTGTAGTTGTATGAAAGCCTTTATCACAAGTTGGACAATAACAGAAAAAGATATTTTCATGACGATTCTTGTGATCTTTTAAAAGCTTCTTTGATGTCAAAACCTTTGAACAGACATCACATTCAAATTTTCTATCTGAATTGTGAATCTCCGTGTGTTTCGTTGCCTCATATTTTCTCTTAAACGATTTTGAACAAATCTCACATTTAAATGGTCTGTCTGTACTGTGTGTTACCATGTGTCGTTTAAGTAGCTGGTATTCGTGAAACCCTTTTGGACATAGTTGACATTCCCAAGGGAATCTAGAAATTGATTCTTTCAGTCTTGAAGATGGAACAACAGAAATTCTTATTGTTTCTTTTAGTGTTCCTTGCTTCATCCTGAAAATAAAATTCTTTGGTTAGAACCAATATACGAAACAATTATTAGTAAAGTTAGTGAGAATAATTATTAAGATTGAATCCAGAATTGTGTTGCCTACTTCTTTAGACTCACCCTATAAAAGAGTTCTCTCGGTGATTACGGACAAATGACTTGTTTATAATCAGATGTTTAACTTGTGTAATAGCGAGTATATCTGAAATATTGCTAGCAGAACTCATGTTTATTCATATAATAAAAAGTGAGACTAAATTAAAGTTACACCAAAAAAATTCTACAAGTAATCCGTACAGAGGCATTGTTTCACCACCAGATCTTCATCAAATCTTAAGGTGCCAAAGGGGAGTCACCACACAAAGTTTCACCAACGAATCCAGGGGTTGAGGGGGTGGAAACGCCGACCAATCCCGTTTCAAAAAAAATTCGTAACTCCGTACACAGGCATTGTTCCACCACCAGATCTTCATCAAATCGTAAGGTGTCAGAGGGGAGTCAAGACACAAAGTTTCCCCAACGAATCCAGAGGATGAGAGAGTGGAGACGCCGACCAATCCCGTTTCAAGAAAAATTCGTAACTCCGTACAGAGGCATTGTTTCACCAGAAGATCTTCATCAAATCGTAAGGTGCCAGAGGGAAGTCATCATACCAAATTTCACCAACAAATCCAGGGGTTGAGGGGATGGAAACGCCGTTCAATCCCGTTTAAAAAAAATTCGTAACTCCGTAAAGAGACATTGTTTCACCACCAGATCTTCATCAAATCGTAAGGTGCCAGAGGGAAGTCACCACACCAAATTTCACCAACGAATCCAGGGGATAAGGAGGTGGAAACGCCGACCAATCCCGTGGCTTCTTAAGATTCGATGAAGATTTGGTGGTGAAACAATGGCTCTTTCCGGAGTTAGGAATTTTTCTTCAAACGGGGTTGGTTGGCGTTTTCACCCCCTCAACTCCTGGATTTGTTAGTGAAACTTTGTGTCTTGACTCCCCTTTGGCACCTTAAGATTTGATGAAGATCTGGTGGTGAAAGAATGCCTCTCTACGGAGTGACAAATTTTTTTTAAACGGGATTGGTCGGCGTTTTCACCCCTCAACCCCTGGATTCGTTGGTGAAACTTTCTGTGGTGACTGCCGTCTGATACCTTAAGATTTGATAAAGATCTGGTGGTGAAACAATGCCTCTATACGGAGTTACGATTTTTTTTGAAACGAGATTGGTCGGCGTTTCCACCCCCTCATCCTCTGGATTCGTTGGTGAAACTTTGTGTCTTGACTCCCCTCTGACACCTTACGATTTGATGAAGATCTGCTGGTGAAACAATGCCTCTATACGGAATGACGAATTTTTTTTGAAACGGGATTGGTCGGCGTTTTCACCCCCTCATCCCCTGGATTCGTTGGTGAAACTTTCTGTGGTGACTACCCTCTGAGACCTTAAGATTTGATGAAGATGTGGTGGTGAAACAATGCCTCTATACGGAGTTACGATTTTTTTTGAAACGGGATTGGTCGGCGTTTTCACCCTTGTTCGCCCCCTAATCTGGCCATATGTCTTCTCTTCTGATATATATTGTTTAATATTTAGCTAGTTTATTTCAAACCTATAATTAATTGTGGGTAAAATATGTTTTTTTAGGATTAGGTAAGTTGGAATGTTAATGCTGCATTATTGAATTGGTTCGTTGTAAAAAAGTAAATCTGAAAGTAAAGTAAATCTAAATCCGTTTCTAACTTCGGCCACATCGTAAAAGGCAGATTTATAAGGTAAAAGGTATGTAGATGTCTTATAGGATTGCGTAGTGTTATTACATTGTGTGTGGTGTTTTATATTATTTGAGTGCATGTCTATACTTTATAGTGGGTTTTTTGTTTTGTAAACACGGTTATCCTAACTTCACAATTTGAACAAATTATGTATTACACTGTGACCACCCAGTTAGGTACAACTTGAGTATGTCAGTTTTGACGTCAAGTTTGTACCACACTGGGTGGTCACGCTACACCGACGTCATATTGGCTAAAGCGGGCTTCCGTTAGTTGTGCTTGAGGCGAACATGATTTGAGGGGCAAAGAGAAAAAGTAAACAGCAAATGAATTTCGACCTTATGTTCCCTCTGCTCTGATTGGCTACGAGGCGGCAATCGGTGTTTTATGCAGTGTGGTGATTTCCATCAGATCAAGTTATGGGATTATTTTCACATTATATTTGTGATTAAGTTGTAGGAAACAGTTTTCAAATGGTTAAAAAATGTTACATGTACATAATTTGTTCAAACTGTGAGGTTGGGATAACTGTGTTTACAAAACAAAAGATGTGGTTTGTTTAATTTTGTGAGGTTAGGACATTGATATTAATTTTTTATTATTATTGTTGTTTTTTAATAATAATAATAATTCATTTTAATATCTGTGTATACAAACATCAGGTGAGTTGGTATTATTTTGTAAAAATGAACAAAAAAAAAGCGATAGTAGCTGTTTCAACATTAGGATTAACATTGAAGCAGAATGAAAATAAACGAAAAGTAAAACAAAAGACGAATAATCCGCTACGCTCGCTATAACCTTCTTGGCATCGCGCCTGCTTTACTATTTTAAAATTTAGCCAATCACGTAAGTCATCGCATCAAACTGACTGATAGATTTATAAGACTCAACAGTTGCGGAACGCTACGTTGGGAGCGGTCGGCCATGTTTTATAGCAATTTTAAAGTACGCTACATTTGAGAGAACTGTTGAGTTTACTGGAAGAAACAACAGATTTAACGTCTGTGTATGATATAAAGAGAGTTTGAGCACACATTACGCTATACCATAACTTTTAGTTTGTGACAACTGCGCATGCTTAAAACATTATCGTAACGCTAGTTTATCTGAGCCTCTTATTTCCGTACAAATAAGGGAGCGAATATTGTATACAATAAATCGGTTTGTGAGGTTAGGAAATTGTGATGTGTACTTCGAGCGTATACATTTTGACGATATTTTCACTTTTACTAATTTACTAATAATAAATGAATAAATTAAAAATTTGTTTTCTTAACTTAACTTCTCAAACTCTTTAAATGTTATATGCCCGCTAAATTTTTACCTTATTTGGTCACGTGACTTTACCGTTAACGAGATGCTTAACGTGAATTTGCTCAAACTCTATAATTATTCCGAGCTAACGTTTGTTTTCGTAAGACCACCATGAAATTTATTTTCATGATGTGAACAGACAACACAATTAAATTTTCTATCTGGATTGTAAAAAAGGGCTTGTTGCTGCCCTACCATGCTACCACAATAAAAAGTTACCAGTCGACATCTTCAGCGACTGAAAAAAGATTTTGTAGAATAGAGTGGAAGTTACACTATGTTAACTTTTCATTAATTTATTACAAAAATAATACAAGAATTCAATTTACACAACCATAATAACAAAGATAACATAAACACAAAAACATATCAATATAAACCAACGTAACTGTTATTTAATAATTATAACATTTTCTCAATACTTTTGTTTGTCACAATAATGTTATGCTTACGATGTTGGTGCCCATTTAACATGTTTCTACTGACAAACCCTTCCTGACATATATCACATTTGTAGGGTCTTTCTCCAGTATGACCTCTTAAATGTATCACTAAAGAGCTACGCTGCGTAAATGATTGAGAACATACTTGACACTGATGCGGTTTAGCTCCAGTATGTCTTAGAACATGTAACTTCAATGTTTCCTTTTTAAGAAATTTTTTCCCACATGTACCACATTCATTTTCTTTTACGCCTTTATGTACAGCTATATGCACTTTTAAACTAGTTGACGTGGTTAAAGATTTTCCACAAATATCACACATATAAGAAGGTTTTCCTCCTTTATGTTCTCTTACATGGCGAGTCAAACTAGATTTAGAATTAAATTCTTTTCCGCAAAATTTGCACTTAAAACTTCTTACAGCATTTTTGTCATGTAATAGTTTATGTTGTTTTACATAATTTGGGTTACAAAATGATTTGCCACAAATATCACATTCAAACGTCACTTTTTTATGTTCTTTCAGTATATGTATATTTAGTTCAGCTGTAGAATGAAAACCTCTATCACAAGTTGGACAATAATTTAAAAAAATATTTTCATGCCGATTCTTGTGATCTTTTAAAAGCTTCTCTGATGTCAAAACCTTTGAACAGACATCACATTTGAATTTTCTATCTGAATTGTGAATCTTTGAGTGTTTCATTGTCTCATATTTTCTCTTAAATGATTTTGAACAAACCTCACATTTAAATGGTCTGTCTGTACTATGTGCTACCATGTGTCGTTTAAGTAGGTTATATTCGTAAAACCCTCTTGGACATTGTTGACATTCCCAAGGGAATGTAGAAATTGATTCTTTCTGTCCTGAGGATGGAACAACAGAAATTCTTATTGTTTCTTTTAGCGTTTTCTGCTTCATTCTGCAAATAAAATTTTTCAGTTAAAACCAATAAATAATTTAGAGTACGAAACAATTATTGGTAGAGTTAGTGAGAATAGTTATTAGGATTGAATCCAGAGCTATCTCCACTTCTTTAGACTTACCCCCTTATAAAACAGTTATTGGTCACTAGGGAGAAATGACTTAGTTATAAAGTAGATACAAAAATGTGAGGTTAGATTAAAGTTACACCAAAAAAAAGTAACACACATAGTCCTGGTATTAGTGTTTAATCAATGCAAGAATAATACAAAAATTTAATTGACATACAGATAATAATAATAAGAATAAATAACAAAGACTAAAAAATTATTTCTGCAGCCACCCCCACAATGTAACTGTTATTTCTCTTTGTCTCTCGCTATGTTCTAATACAGAGTTATGTTTATGCTGATGATGTCCGTTTAACACTTCATATTAATAAACCCTTCCAGACATACTTCACATTTGTAAAGCTTTTTCCAGTGTGAACCAAGGAAGAATGTATGTCTTCAAATATATAACTTCAATGTTACCTTTTTAAGAAGTACCCAACAAATTTTATCAATATTGTTAGTTACTGTAAAGTATGATGTTTACGCTTTTTATGTCCATTTAACACAGTCTTACTGACAAATCTTTCTTGACATATTTCACATTGGTAAGGCTTCTCACCGGTATGACTTCTCATGTGTATCACTAACGAAGGACGTTGAGTAAATGACTGAGAACATATTGCGCACTTATGAGGCTTCTCTCCAGTATGTGTCCGCATATGTATTCTTATGTCGCTTTTCTTAAGAAACATTTTCCCGCATACCTCACACTCATATGTTTTTAAACCTTTGTGCATAGCCAAATGATCGTTTAAACTAGCAAGAGAGCTTATAGATTTTCCACAAATGTCACACATATAAGAAGGTTTTTCTCCATTATGTTCTTTCATATGACGAAGTAGAGTCGTCTTAAAATTAAATGCTTTATAGCAGAGGTCACACTTAAAACTTTTTGAAATGTTTTTATCATGTACAACCATATGCTCTTTTATATATTGCGCATCACGAAATGATTTTCCACAAATCTTGCAGGGATAAGTTACATTTTCATGAACCCTTAAGATGTGTAATCTTAATTCATTCTTCTTATGGAAACCTCTATTACAAGTTGGGCAATAACATATGAAATTTTTTTCATGACGAATTTTATGATATCTTAATGACGTAGCTGATACTAATGTTTTTGAACAAATATCACACTGAAATTTTCTATTTGAATTGTGAATCAGCAGCATGTGCTGCTGAAGTGAACCACTCCTCTTAAACGATTTCAAACAAATTTCACACGTAAATGGTTTCTCTGCGCTGTGTACTATCATATGTTTTTTTAGAAAGTGCTGTTGATTAAATTCTTTAGAACATTGCTGACATTTCCATCTGTATTGAAACTTGGAATCTTTCAGTACCAATATTGGCATCAAGGCATCATTTTCCATTTTTAGTGGTTTTTGTTCGATTCTGAAAATAAAACGTTTCTCATTAAACTACAGTAAGAACAATCAATAATAGTGAGCTTCAAAAAGATTTGCCACTAATAATAAATTCTTACAAGCGTCAATGCAATTTAAAAAAAAACTGAAGCACAGAGCAGATGTAAAATGTAGTACGTTCCAAACAAAACTGAAAAGAGTCTACCACCTTTTCTTATTTTGTTGTTTTATTGTTTTAAATAAATTATTTTAAGATCAGCTTACTGCAGTTCATTATTACCAACAAAATGTTTCCACAAAACAAACTTGTAAAATAAAAATTAATTTTACTCAAAAACAGATACATTTAAATAAGACAACAATTCAACATCTTCAGGGACTAAAAGAAGATTTTGCAGAATGGAGTGGAACTTACACTATATATTAACTAATTTATTACAAAAATTATATAAGAATTCAATTTATACAACCACAACAATAAAGATAACACAAACACAAAAACTTATCAATATAAACCAGCCTAACTGTTATTTAATAACTATAACATTATCTTAACACTTTTTGTTTGTCACAACAATGTTATGCTTACGATTCTGGTGCCCATTTAACATGTTTCTACTGACAAACCCTTCCTGGCATATTTCACACTTGTAGGGTCTTTCTCCAGTATGACCTCTTAAATGTATCACGAGAGAGCTACGCTGCGTAAACGATTGAGAACATACTTGACACTGATGTGGTTTAGCTCCAGTATGTCTTAGAACATGTAATTTCAATGTTTCCTTTTTAAGAAACTTTTTCCCACATGTTTCGCATTCATTTTCTTTTACGCCTTTATGTACAGCTAAATGTTTTTTTTAAACTAGTAGAAGTGGCCAAAGATTTTCCACAAATGTAACAAACATAAAAACGTTTCCCTTCTTTATGCTCTCTTACATGACGAGCCAAAACAGCTTTATAATTAAATACTTTTTCGCAAATTTTGCACTTAAAACTTCCCAAAGAGGTTTTGTCATGTTGTACTTCTTTATGTAACTTAAGGTTATAATTGCTACGAAACATTTTACCACAAGTATCGCATTGATAAGTTACATTTTGGTGATCTCTTGCAATATGCGCATTTAGTTGAGATTTTACATGATATCCCTTGTTACAAGTTGGGCAATAAAATTGAGAGTTCATCTCATGACATTTCTCGTGTATTTTCAAAGCCTGTGCTGATTTCGAAACCTTAGAACAGACCTTGCATTCAAATCTTCTATCTGAATCGTGAATCTTTTTGTGCTCTACTACTGCGTATTTTCTCTTAAATGATTTTGAACAAATTTCACATTTAAATGGTTTATCTGTACTGTGTTTTACCATGTGCGCTTTCAATGCAGTTTTTGTGTAAAACACCCTTGGGCATTGCTGACATGGCCATAGGTTTCTAATAAGGTATTCTTTGGATGGTGAAGTTGGGACAACAAAAATTGTTATTTCTCTTTGTGGTGTTTCTTGCTTCAGTCTGAAAATAAAATATTGTTATTAGAATAAAATAACGTCATTGTCAAAGCAAGCAATAATAATGGATTATTATTAGAATTATCAGAAGAAGGTAGCCAAAAGCAACTGAAATAGTGATAAACGTCAGAGTAACGCAAAATGGGGGCTAATGTAGTGGTAATTAGAGTGTGGTTGATGATGAAGGTTCTTTGGTAAAAGACACACAGGTTGAATTCTCATAGGGAATCACTGATCAGTTGTCTTTTACAATTTCAACAAATAATTCTGAGTTACATTCAAAAACTATGCAAGTATATGTTACATTTTTCTTATTTATTGCAAAAAATAATACAAAGACCTAATTTATACAGATACACAACAAAAAAAGGTACACTAAAGAACATTTCTTTAGCTAATACACTAGCTACAACCATAACTTTTTGTTTATGTACATTACAATATAGTCTTGTGTTTACGCTGGTGATGACCTTTTAGCATATCTCTACTAATAAATCCTTCCTGGCATATTTCACACTTGTAGGGCTTTTCTCCTGTATGAATCCTTGTATGTCGTACTAAGGAGGTACTCTGAGCAAATGATCGTGAACATATTTGGCACTTATAGGGTTTATCTCCAGTATGTTTTCGAACATGTTTCATCAATGTTTCCTTCCTAAGAAACTTTTTCCCGCATGTACCACATTCATTTTCTTTTACACCTTTGTGTCCAGCTAAATGATGTTTGAAAGTAGTACAATTAGCTAAAGATTTTCCACAAATGTCACATATATAAGAAGGTTTTCCTCCCCTATGTTCTCTCGCATGGCGAGTTAAAGTTGATCTAGAATTAAATTCTTTATCACAAAATTTGCATTTGTAATTTCTTAAAGCATTCTTGTTATGTGTTAGTTTATGTTCTTTCATATAATTTGGAGTACGAAAAGATTTTCCACAAATATCACATTGGTATGTTACATTTTCATGATCTCTTGAAATGTGCAATTTTAATTCGCTCTTCCTAAGAAAACCCTTTTTACAAATAGAACAATAACACACAAATTTATTTTCATGAAGACTTTTATGAGCTTTTAAATACTTTTTTGATAACATCTTGGAACAACCATCGCATGGAAATTTGCTATCCAGGTGGTGAATCTTCATGTGCTGTTTCAGTTCTTCTATACTTTCAAATGATTCGCATTGAAATGGTTCATTTTCTTCTTTTAGCATTTGTTGTTGCATTCTGAAAATAAAATCTTTGCTTATTAAAAACAATTTCTAACACTTAATTTAAACTTAGTTTATTAGTTTGATATTTTTCTGAATAAATTATTTTGAGATCAGCCTACTGCAGTCTTGAAAAATAAAAATTAATTTTACTCAAACGCGACTGGATTTAGAGAAAGATGATAGAAATAAAGGCAGTTCTGCAAAATTTAAATTTCTAATTTCACTAGTAAAAACCTTACCATAACTATGAAAAAATTGAAGTTGTGTGCAAAAAAAGAAATAGGGTTACCATAAAATCAAACACCCTGTGTATGGATTTTGCTCAGACTCACTCTGTAAGTTGCACTAAAATAGAGAAAATACTTTGCCTAGTTTGAATTTGATAAAATAATCTGGTTCTGAAAATATTTTTAAAAACCTGAATTGTTTCATGAACTTTCAACACCCTGTATCTCAAAAATGAGGCTTTGGAGGACCTCTACTTATAGGAACCTAGAAACTTTCTTGTTTAGAATAACCTGTAGAATTACTCCCTGAGATGTTATCTACTGTATATTTTATTTTCTTTTAAAAGCTTTGTAGTGATGTCAACATTAATTACAAGACAAACAAGACACTGTGTCATGGTTTTTAAGATTTAATAATCAAGATAACAAAAATCAAATATAAACCGGTTTAACATAAAAAGATCTGTAAGGTTAAAATATTATGTTTACGTTTTTATGTTCATTCAAAGCATTCCTACTTATTTCGCATTTGTAGGGCTTGTGATTCTTCTGTGTTGTTAATGAGACCAAAAAATCACTTTTTTATTCTTTTCAAGTTTCTGTTCCATTCTGAAAAGCAAGTGGTTTAGTTAGAATCAAATCAATAAGCAATAACACAGTAACTACTACTAAAGTTAATTAAAAATTAGAAATAACTCTAAACAATGTTAATAAACTTACATTGTGTATCCTAAATACACTGAAGCATAGACATTCACAAACTAATCCTAAACTGTATTATATCTTCTAAATTATATTCAACAAGGACATGTTGCCCTACCACAATAAAGAGTTACCAGCCGGCATTTTCAGAGACTGAAAAGAAATTTTGTAGAATAGAACAGAAGTTACATTATATTAACTTTACATTAATTTATTACAAAAATCGTACAAGAATTCAATTTATACAACCACGTCACTAATAAAGATAACACAAACACAAAAATTTATTAATATACACCAGCTTAACTGTTATTTAATAACTATAACATTTTCTCAACACTTTTTGTCACAACAATGTTATGCTTACGATTCTGGTGCCCATTTAACATGTTTCTACTGACAAACCCTTCCTGGCATATTTCACACTTGTAGGGTCTTTCTCCAGTATGACCTCTTAAATGTATCACGAGAGAGCTACGCTGCGTAAACGATTGAGAACATACTTGACACTGATGTGGTTTAGCTCCAGTATGTCTTAGAACATGTAATTTCAATGTTTCCTTTTTAAGAAACTTTTTCCCACATGTACCACATTCATTTTCTTTTACACCTTTATGTACAGCTATATGTACTTTTAAACTAGTAGAAGTGGCCAAAGATTTTCCACAAATGTCACACATGTAGGAAGGTTTACCTCCTTTATGCTCTCTTACATGACGACTCAAAGTAGCTCTAGAATTAAATTCTTTTTCGCAAAATTTACACTTAAAACTTCTCAAAGCATTTTTGTCATGTAACAGCTTGTGTTGTTTTATATAGACTGGGCTACGAAAAAATTTGCCACAAATTTCACAAGGGTAGGTTACATTTTCATGATCTCTTGAAATGTGAAATTTTAATTCATTCTTTATATGAAAACCCTTTTTACAGATTGGACAATAACAAATAAATTTATTTTCATGACGATATTTATGGGCCCTTAAATTAGTTTCTGATGCTAATATCTTGGAGCAAACATTGCATTGGAAGTTTCTATCTGGATCATGAATTTTCTTATGGACTCTCAATTCATCCTTTCGTTTATATGATTTTGAGCAAATTTCACATTGAAACGGTCTATCCGTGCTATGTTTTACCATGTGTATTTTAAGCCGACAGTGTTCATAAAACCATCTTGGACAGTGATGACATCTCCATATTGTTCTGGTATTGGATGGCTTCAGTTTCATCAGTGGAACTACAGAGATTCTCTTTTCTGCTCTTGATGCTTCTTCATGCTCTCTGAAAATAAAAAATTATTAAAAAATACACATGATGGAATTTTTTAATTTAATGGAAAGTATTATAAGTTAGCTGTTCATTCGAAAACTTAATAATAACAACAATAACAATACCAAATTACATCACAAATGAGTGTCTGTTATTTTTTAAACTTTAATACTTAGATTAAGCTAAGACAATTACAATAGAACCCTATTTAACATCATAAAATCACTTATTAACCTCTTCAATGGGGTAAAATTTTATGTTTACATTTCTGATGATCATTCAAAGCAGTTCTACTAACAAACTTGTTTTGACAAATTTCACATTTGAAAGGCTTTTCTCCAAGATGCAGTCTAATATGTATTACAAAAGAACACCGTTGATTAAATGATTGTAAACATATATCACAATGATATGGTTTAACTCCAGTATGAATACGATTGTGTATAGTTAGTGTATGAATTTTTAATTTTCTCTTTGAATAAAAACCTTTGTTACAGGGTGGTCAAGAGAAACTGAATTTATTTTCATGACGATTTTTATGAATCTTCAAGAGAGCTTCCGATTTTACTATTTTTAAACAAACGTTACATTGAACTTTTTTGTTTATGCATTGAGATTTTTCATCTGCATGGTGGTACTGTAGGCGACTTTTATTTTATTATTTTATTTTATTTATTATTTATTATTTTATTCAAGTTGTGTGTGCTGTAAGATTGCCTTCCTTCTTAAATTTTTTTGAACATAGTTCACACTTCCATTGAGGTAGAAAATTTATTTCTATTAGTGGTGTAGAGAATATTACTTTTTCATCGGTAATTGGATCCATTCTAAAAATAAAATAATTTTAATGAAAATCATAAGTTGAATCAAATTGAACAGCCCTTGAGGACTAGAGGTAGGTAGTTTTTATGTATTCTATATTAAAAAAACCACCGACTGTTTCTTTTCATCATATTTTCTTGTTTTGCATATTTGGATGATAAATCCAGAAATTCCACTTTCTGTTTGAATTCTAATTAATAATGTATGGTGTTAATAATAGTAACTTAAGTATATCCATGATGAGAATAATGTAACATTACTAAGCGCAGGATTAGAAAGATGGAATCATAACCCTCTCTATTTCTTTATTCCAACGATCGAATGAACAAATTTAATATAAAGTCTATATAATACACAGATACCTGAAACAGAGAAAACCTAAGTAAATAATTACACCAAATGTATATGTTACAAGAGTTAAGTTGCATTAAATTAATTTGGACATTTTTCAGGCTTGTTTCACGTGTCAGATATATGTATTTTGTTATAAGTTTATAAATCGTGTATTTTACATTAAATAAGAACTACTTTTCTATTTTTATAAAAGCAGTTTCTGGTTTAATTTTTAAATAACATTAAATAAAAAATTGTAATTAAATTTAAACGTTGCGCTCAAAAGCGCCAATCAGATTATTATTGTTGTGTTGTTAGTTCTTTCTACAAACAATTTGTGGGAAAGTATACGAATTCGCTTTTAACAAATTCTACTTTTATTTCTTATTTATTAATAATTATTATTGTTATTATTAGAATAATGACGAAAACAAATGATTAAAAAAACACAACAGAAACTTTTACGAGCGAACAAGACAAAACAATTTGAAGGTTATGTTAGGTTTAGGTTATGTTAAAACAGATAAAATCAGAGACATTAAATACTTATAGACCGGCTGTCAGGTTGAAATGCATTGTTTGGTTGGGGGAAATTTTTCTAGGCGGAATCGCCGCCATGTTTATAACTTTTCTGTCTGGTATAAAAGGAGAGTTGCAAAGTTTTATAGGTTAAATTTGTTTACGTTTTAGTTCTTACTTCTTTCCATGTGCTTTTAACTTAAAATAGAACTATTGAGTGATTCTTTTATTATTAAATTAATAGTTAATGGACTTTTAAGTTGTTTGTAATAAATAAGTGTGTGATTATGTTGCTATTAAAAAACCTCGCCTATTAAACCGATGGCTTTGAATCTTGGCATGCTAAAATATAGAAGAATAAGTGTAGTATGCTCAGAACATTTTAAAGCAACTGATTTTAGGAAACATGTAAATAAACTTTTAAAAGAAAATGCTGTGCTGGTGTCATCTTTATGTATGGTATGGTTTGTTTTATGAATTTTTTGCAAACAATCTTTTAAATGATTACATGTAAAAGTTGTACTTGCAGACTCCACCCCGAGATCTTCAGCCAATTCAAATACATTGTGAGCAAACTAATTATCCAATAAGTGCCAGCCTGTTACCAAAAATCAAAACACGCAGACTAGATTTTCTGAAAATGCAAATAACAAAACACAAACTGAAGTACAGCAGATAGCACATTGTGAAATTTCTTCACAGGAACCTGTTAAAAATAGCATCGGTCATATTCAAAGAAATACAATCTAAAACTGATTGCATGGTCTTTAAATTAAATAAAAAATGCTGTAATTATGCAAAGCAAGTGCAAAAGCTGAAGCAACAGCTTTTAAGTAAATCGTAGGTGATAAAACAGTTACAATCTAATTCATGAAGGTATAAGGGGGCCTAACATTTGACAAATATTTAACAAGTTAGTATTGTTTTGTGGACAGCGAAATCCTTCATATCATAATTATATGTGTTTCTTTGTGATGTATTTTTATATAGAGTGATATGGATGTAATATTAATTTTTATTATGTGATTATAATTGTTATTAAAACAAAACATTCTCACATTATTTTTGCAATTTATGTAAGAATAAAACTAGGGCATTGCTATTCAAATGCGAATAATTTTATCGAATTCTTACAGCAAATTTAACTGCTTTTTAATAATCATGGTGGGAAATTTGATGATTTTGTTATATTGAACACAGTTGCATTAGCTGTTACACCTTGTTATAAATCAAATGTACTTGGCAGGGAATAAAACAAAATATCTCATATATAATTACATTCAGCATGTCACTGTTTTCTGCAAATTGCTCAAAATATATTGAGAATGTTACAAACTGTATTGTAAAAATTATTTATGTATCTAAATATAAATCTTTTGAAGTTTTTCTGCCTTATTTTTATTGAGTATTTATATATATATTGGTTACTATTCAGGAATGAAGTGTAGCAATTCGAATTTCCCGCCTTTAAAGTAATAAATAATATGGCCGCCATAAATTTGCAGGTTGCAGCCCTGACAGCCGGTCTATAAGTATTTAATGTCTCTGGGCTACAGCTGCGATGGTCAATGACGTCACTACCATCAAAAATTTGAACTTGATTAATTTATTTCTCTGCGTTTTCGTGGTTTCTTCCTTTTCTAGCTCAGTAATATACTTTTGAAGATTACTTACACAGATTTTTAGGAATTTATTGCTTGAATATTGCACTGCATTAAAAACAATTCTTAGGACTCAATCCATTTCTTTCTGATGTAACTTCAGATGATTCCATATTGTAACATCTGGATCTTGTGTTTAACACCATATTTTATTTGGAATTTACACAATAAATGTTTACAGGAACTAAAAACTAATAATAAGTTTTATATAAAATAAACAATAAATTGAAATAGTTACCTTTACCTTTAAGTGTACTGATAAACTATAACTTATTTCCTATTCCAAATCACAGATATTCACTAAAAACCCAATATTTTATTTCTGCATAATGCTAATTACTTATTTCGCATGGCAATTTTAAACAAATTACTACTGCTGTATTACAACAAGATAATAAGGTTTTAGACGATTGAAAGGTGAGCAAGCTCACATACAAACATGCATGTGTGCCTGAATTGGAATTCCATGACCTTAATAATAACAACAATATTAAATTACACCACAAATGAAAATCTATTATTTTTTAATTTTTTTAATACAAAAACAATACAAGAATTAAATTTTAGATTAAGCTAAGACAATTACAACGCATTTAAAACACACTTACCAACCTATTCATTGGGGTAAAACTTTATGTTTACGCTTCTGATGATCATTCAAAGCAGTTCTACTAACAAAATTGTCTTGACAAATTTCACATTTGAAAGGCTTTTCTCCAGTATGTAGTCTCATATGTATTACAAAAGAACTCCGTTGATTAAATGATTGTAAACATACTTTACAATGATATGGTTTAACTCCAGTATGAATCCGTCTGTGTGCAGCTAATGTATTATCTTTAGAAAACTTTTTTCCACATACTTCACATTCATTTTGTTTTATACCTTTATGCAAATTCAAATGATCTCTTAAACTACTACGAGTAGTTACAGACTTTCCGCATATGTCACAAACAAAAGTTGAACGTTTTTTTCCTTCATGATTAACTTTTATGTGATGATTTAAACTACTTTTAAAAGCAAATGTTCTATCACATAATTCACACTTTAATTCCATATTGTGCGTTATCATATGTTCTTTCAAGGTACTTTGTTTACAATATTGTTTTCCACAAATTTCACAAGGATACATTACTTTTTCATGATCCTTTCTGACATGAACTTTTAATTCTCCATTGGAATAAAAACCTTTGTTACAGGTTGAACAATAGAATGTCAAGTTATTTGCATGACGATTTTTATGAATTTTCAAGTAAAATTCCGATGTTACTGTTTTTAAGCAAATATCACATTGAAATCTTTTGTCTGGACATTGAAGTTTTCTGTCTGGATCATGAATCCTTGCATGATGAGCTTTCAGTTCAAATCTTCTTTTGAATGATTTCAAACAAATTTCGCACCTAAATGGTCTATCTGAGCTGTGTGTTACCATGTGATCTGTAAGTCTGAATCTTTTGTTATATTTCTTTGGACATAGTGCACACTTCCATTCTTTTATAAAATTGGATTCATTTGTTTTTATTGGTGGTGCTGAAAGTATGACTTTTTCACCTTTTGGGATTGTTGAATACATTCTGGAAACAAAACAATTTCCATGAGTATAGTATTTAACAATAACCAATCAACATAAAATAATTACTAATTAGTAACATTCTTTACTATTCAAGTTAGTTTCTTGATTAAATATATACGCAACATCCAGTAAATTGAATCAATTTAACTGCTTTAAATGGTCAACAAGACCATATAATTCACGAAAAATAAATGTTTCTTTGATTTACATCAAAGGTAAAACAATCACAGTAAAAACCTATCTAATAATACTGAAAGATCAGTCACAATTTTCATTTAAAATACACTTAATTAACAAGACACTTTCTATTCATCAGGGCAGAATTTTATGTTTACTTTTGATGTTCGCTCAAAGCGTTCTTCACAAATTTCACATTTGAAAGGCCTTTTTTCAGCATGTATTGATATGGTTTAACTCCAGTATGAATCTGTCTATGTACAGTTAATATTCTATTTTAAAAAATTTTTTCTGTATATCTCACACTCATTTTGTTTTAAATCTTCATGTATAACCAAATGCTCTTTTAAACTCATTTTCCTCACTATGATGAAGTTTTCCATGACTTGTTAAAGCAGATTTAAAGCTAAGCGTTCTGTTACATAATAGCTCACACTTGAATAGATTCTTATCGCGTACTACCATAATATGTTGTTTTAGAGACAATTGCTGATGAAATAGTTTTCCGCAAGTTTCACAGGGGGTAAGTTACTTTTTCATGATCTCTAGTAATATGAACTTTTACTTCTGTGTTCAAATAAAAACCTTTGTTACAGGTTGGACAATAGGAACTAAACTTATTTTTGTGATGACTTTTGTGTATCTTCAAAGAAGATTCCGATTTTATTATTTTTGAACAAATTATTTTTTTGATTATATATTACATGCGCAACAGTCTTAGAGGTAGGATCTTTAAATAACAAGACCATATAGTAATAAAACAGTGTATCATTTAATGGAAAAAAAATGTTTCTCTTTTTACGTTTGAGTAATATAACAGAATAGTTAAAATGAGGAAAAAAAAAACTTACCAGATTATACTTACGTTTTAGATTTTAATTTTTTATTCATATAAATAAGTCATACTTATGGGTAGACTTTCGGTTTTACTTGAAATTCTATTTGATAGCACAAAATCTTGATGTTTATTTTACCTTAAAGAAAAATTACTACTGGAATAAAAAACAAAACTTTGTGTATACATTCCTTCTTTTATAACATAGTTCCTAATAATTAAAAAGTGTAATCAATTATTTTATTTTAAAATCGTAGAATAATAAGCTAAACTTGCAAGCTTTTATGAAAGAATATATTCTTGGAATAAATAAATTTGCTGTAGCTCACGTGGGTAGCATGTTGCTTCCACGGGTAGCAAATAATTGAGTACAATAGAGACACATGGTAATGTCAGTGCTGCAAGCAGTTTCTTTCAGACCACTGAAGCACTTGAAAATTATACTTCAGGATAAGTATTTGTATTGGTAAGTTTCTAACGAAATATAAAATGCAAGAATGTATTGGTGAAAAGTTTTATTTACTAACTTCTACAAAACGAATATCCATTAAATATTCAAAATCAATAATAGCTTAACTCTGTACTAATTCACAGCCTACAACACAAAGATACATAAGCTGTATTTTAACATATACAGCAAATACTATATAACATAAAAATACTGTGAGAACACCCTGTACATTACACATTTTGTTTATTTAAACAATGTGTCAAACATAAAGTAAATTAATGTTTGTGAAGTGTACTCAAATCAACAACTGTAATAATAAAGCAGACTAGTACATTTATAGAAAAATAGCACCTTTTGCTTGTATTTAAATATAAAGTACTACCAACAAAAAAAATCTTTACTAAACTGGAAATATCCATTTCCAGCTTATAAATTGATGGTACAAGCACTCTCATGTTTAATTCTCTCATTTCTCAAACAAATAAATTCACCACATCTTTTACATTTCGAAGATGTTAGTACAGAACAAGATTTAATATGTTCTAGGTTCCTCATTTCATCATAAGGACCATTAAATACTAATAAGCAACCGAAACAATGATATTTTAAAGGTTGTTTATGATGTTCACGTGAATGGTGACTTAAAATACTTTTAGTTGATGAAAACTTTCGATTGCAATGCATACAGTTGAAGTAGAAATCTTTTTTTGAAGATATCACGTCAAAATATACACTCAATAATTCCCATTTATCAGATGTACTATCTTCAATATGCAAATGTGATTGGAAATTATTACATACTTGATTACACTTAATACAATATCCACAAGGATTAGAATAAGGATGTGTTAACTTTAAATGAATTTCTAATGCCGATGTTTCTCGGAATTTCTTGTTACAATATGTGCATGAAAAGAAACAATTCATTTTAGCAAATACGGTATTTAAGACATTAACCTCACTTTTTATTGATTTACTAATGATATCTATATATGATAATAATTTGTCGGCATCTATTGTACTGGCATAACAAGGTAGATGATTTTTAAAGAATAAATAATTTCCAAAATAGTAATTGCAACGGAAACATTTATAAAGGATTGAATTTTCCTTTTTTAATGATGTTTTCAGTTCTTCTTCTTTCCTGTCAGTTTTTAACGAAATATGATAGAATTTCTCATGGTTTCTCAAACCAACATCATTTAGAAAAGTTTTCTTACATAATTTACATGGAAAATCTTTAGTTGTAAAATGTTCTGTAATTTCAAACACTTGTTTTTGACATTTTTTGCAATACAGATTTGGCTGTTTATCTTTATGATGGTTTTCAACATGCTGGTTTGTACTTTCAAGATCTACAAGATCTTCCTTGCAATCTTGACAAAAAAGCACACATTTTGTACAAAGATCATAGACTTTTAAATATTTCGTTTGGAAACCAACCATCTTATTATCGCTTTCTGCATTAGATTCAGGACATTCAGGTTTAACTTCTCCTTCCTTATTATTCAATTCGCTCAAATTCTTCTGTTGCTTATGCATCTTTATATGTTTTTTGTAATTGTCTGCATCGGTGATTACTTTTTTACAAGTTAGACAAATAATCTTCTTGAATTTAAATTGTATTGCGTTGTTTTGGATTTTATTGTAATTAAGAGCTGCCGTTTCTGATATTACCTCATAGCGATTATTAAGTAATTTAGATGAATTAGATGAAAGCTTCATATTACTGCTGTTGTTTTTAACTGAAGTAGATTCTTTTCTTTCTAATGGTAACTTGAGAGCTTCAGAGACTTTTTCAAATGAGATGATGGGTTTTGAGTCTTCGAAGTTTTCTTCTTTTTTCACAAACCTAAAAAATAAAAAGTTAGATTACTACAAAACAGAGTAATAACATATTAAAAATTAATACTAGATATACTGCATCAAGATTCAATAACAAATCTGTTTTTCTTTCATTTGCATAGATTGCTCTTGAGAAAATAAATGTCTAGATGCTCAAACTGTATATAAGTCTTTATCACAAATAGAGTCCAAATGATTTTAGTCTATGAATTTAAGAACAGATTTCGTTACTTCAGTCTGTCACCAGTATCAGTTGTTTTTGTTTTTGTCTTTTGATAACCTAAAGCGTCAGTGTTACATCCAAACCGTTCTTAATCTTGTCCTAGTATGTTCGTTAATGACTTCTGTCTCTGGTATGACCAAATTAATAAATTTGTTTATATTTTGTAAATTCAGTTTATAGTAGACAGGGTGTGTAACAATCTGTGTTCGGAAGATAACGTTGTTATTTGAAGAAATATCAAAAGCTGTTACTAGGAAAAGTTGTACAGTACAATTGTCTGTACTTTTTAAAACTATTCTTGACTACACAGTGTTCCATAATGGAGGCCTAAAACAAACAGTTTCGACGTTATTCAATTTTTTCTTGCAAAACATCATCAAATATAATAAGCATCCTGGTATAAATGATAAACATTTGGTTTTAAAAATCTTGCAATGATAAATATTAATTTCTAATTAAAAATTATTATTTAAAATAATTAATTATATCATATATATATATATATACAAAATGAATGATCAAGGAGGTTTGTAATTTCACAACTTTAATAAGGTAAAATTAAATATTTCGTCTTTAGAAATGCTTACTGGGTTTATTAGCGACACATTTTTACTACAGGGTGATCGAGAAAGGAAAAATCTGATTTCCCTGACTTTTTAAATGATACAACTAAACACTCTGTACATCTTAGTTTTCTTACTTCTTAGTAACTGCTGGTCATAGCAGTATAGTTTACAGCGGTAACACTATCCTCCGACGCCTTATAATTTATAAGTAATAAAACGACATTTAATAAATCCGTATTTATTCATATATTTATATTAGTTATGTTTTGTCATGCTTATTGTGCAGTTACTCACAGGAAATATTTCAGGTTTCAATAATATACAGGTTGTGTTCAAACACAAAACCAAATTAACCAAAATCATTTATTTGTTGAAATTTACAGTTGATATACAAAAGTTTCTTAAGTTAACTAACCTCATTTTTTTTATTTTCTTTTCAACAGCCTGTCATAAATAATAAACAACCAGTCTCTGATTTTAATCAAATCAAAGACTGTCGAAATCAAAATAAATATTATAATAAATTAAAGGCCTTGAAGAATTTAGAAACATTCAACTCACAATGTGCCTTTAATATGTCATTGCAAGCTGAGTAACAACCAATGCTACATCAAGGAATATTCTGATTGCAAATATCTTATAGCAATTTTATAAACATTTTATATGATCAACATTACTATAAAATACTTCTGTCAGACATAAAAACTTCTCGTTTTTTAATATTTATGATTAACATACGAGAAAGTCTGCAAAGTCGAGAATTGTAACAAACAAACATTATATGTAATAGTATGGCTTCAGAACATAACTGGATTAGAAGAATAGTTTTGATTCCATTTATCAATTATTACTCTGATCCAACTACTTTTCGAATGCTCACTACAACATATAACTAATTGAACAAGAAATTAAAACAATTTTCAATAACTTTGAATATTATAACAATTCAACATTTTAAAGCTAATAATGCTAACTCAATGCAAACGAAATAATCAAACTCCTCAAGCCACATAATCATCAATGCTTTGCAGTTTTTCAGACATCCATCAATTTTGCTTTCCGACACATTCTCAAACCAATGATGAAGTATAATACTTTTAGTTGATGAAAACTTCCGATTGCATTGTAAACATTCGAACCAGAAACTTTTATCTGAATGCTGTAGCTGAAGGCTAATATAAAAAGTTTAATAAATCATGCTTGCTTGAAATCACTTTATTATCTTTATTTTTATCACAAAGAGACACGTGAGATCTAAAATTCTTGCTCACTTGATTGCAATTAATGCAATACCCAAAAGGATCAGAATGTGGATGTGCAACCTTCAAGTGAATTTCCAATGCTGATACTTCTCGAAATCTTTTCACACAGTACAAACATGAAAGTTTTATTTCATCATTATTATCAGAAGACATTGATTTATCACCACGTATCATTTTGGTACAAGGTAGATGATTTTTGCACACTGAATAATTTTGAAAATAGAACTCACAGCGTTTACATTTAAATAAAGTTAATTTGGTTTTTCTTGGTTCACGTTTATATAGTGACATATTTAATTGTGCCTTTCTATCCTCTGAGAGTGTAAAATATTCTTCTATCCTTATAAACCTAAAAAATATTAAAAATTGGGGTATTAGAGGTCTATTCTTATATTCAGAAAATACAAACGAATGACTCTATAAGATAACTAAGTAATTCAAAGAATATTTATTAGTTAGACAATATTTAAGGTAGTTGCAAAAAAAAATAATTTCATAATACACAATGAGCATTATAATTAAGTACAAAGACAAATCGATACCTCCCGAAGAAAACATTGTAAGTCGCAAATGTAATTTTTACAGGAGAGCGTTTTAAACACGGTCACACCTTTGGGATGGCATACCAATGTAATTTGATAGATTCGATTTTTTTATGTTACTACTTTTAAAATATGCAAAAAAGTAAAAAACGGCAATTTGTAACTACAATGTTTTCTTCCAGAGGTATTGAAATATAAAAACCAAAAATTAGATAGATCGTTTGTTAGCTTTATTTCTTAACATTCACAATTAATTGGTAAGTTAGAAAGTTTCAATAACACCTATAAAGTAGGTTGCCAATGTATAAAAAAAACTTAACATTGCCCATTTGGTCTTAGGTTGTAATAAAAAATAATAATAAAATAAAAGACCTCTGGGAATGCAAAGCATAACCACAACAAACTCCATTTTGTTACTGAATTTGAGCAAGTCTGTTCACAAAAATAAGCAAACGTTTATCTTTCAGTGGCCATTTTGACCATGTTCCTGAGGTGATATTAAAAAACTAAGACGGACAGATTTCGCAAATTCAGTAATGACTCCCATCCGAGTTCGTTGAACATACTGTACAAGTCATACATAGTACCATCTCAATATCTTTATTTTAAAACAATAATAAATACTACTCCAGATAATTTCCATTTATTCTTCAATGGTTCCTCTTATTTTTTGATTCTACAAAGAATGATAAAATTTTTCATGATTTTTCAAGCCTGTCTCATTATAAAATGTTTTATTACATAATTTACATGAAAAGTCTTTCGAATGTATTAAAGAGTGTTCATCGACATTATAAACTGCTTTTTGACATTTTTTACAGAACATAACAGGCTTTACATTTGTATGATATATCTGAATATGATATTTGTAATTATTTTCACCTACAATTAGTTTTTTACATGTTAGACAAGAAAACCGTTTATATTTAGATGGTGAACTATTATTTAATTCATCTTTAGTGACACTTCCTTCTAATAATAATTTGCGTAATTTAGATTGGTTTCCATACGGTTCAGATGGTGCTGCTATCCTAATCATATTTGTATCATACATTTCTGACGATTCAGAAAAATACTCTTCTGTAAGCATAAGGGGATCTGGAAGATTTTCATAACCATCTTCTATTCTCATAAACAACCTAAAAAAAAATATAGATTATTACAAAGATAAAACTGATAACAAACAAAGAAACATAGAAAATAATCAAAATCATATGATAATGATAATTAAAATTTGTTTTATTTATCGATGTAATTCTCAATAGGTTTCAATAATGTTTATACATACCTGAAATTTAAAACCTGAAACTAAACAAAGATTTTATTATTATTATTATTATATCGCAGGAAAGTAGAAACTGGACCTGCATGTTTTAATTGTTGTTACAATTGACATTTAGAGAGCACACATATCGCAGCCCCGCTTCAAAAGTGACATAACTCAAAAATGCACATTTGCCTTTTATTGTGGCATAAAGCATAAAATAATACAAACTTTCATCTACAAAAGTGCGATGTCAATATGAAATCGCATTTGTGTCACTTTTGTAGATGAAAGTTTGTATTATTTTATGCTTTATG